>CM076541.1:79572988-79669230 GCA_038429875.1 Poecile montanus
GGCCCATGAGCGGCCGCCATGGATTGTTTGTGCATCGTCACCACCAAGGTAACCCCCCCCTCCCCCCTCCCCCTCCCCTCCCCCCCCTCACCCCTCCCCCACCCCCCCAAAATTCCCGGGAATTCTCCCCCTCCCCCCCCCTTTTTTTATTCCCAAAAAAAATTCCCGGGAATTTTCGCCCCCCCCCCCCAGCGCGGGAAAAGAAAAAAAAATTGCCGGGAAAATTTGGGGGGGGGGGGGAAAGGGGAGGGGTTTGGGGGGGATTTGGGGGGGATTTGGGGGGTCCTGAGGGGATTTGGGGGGATTTGGGGGGGATTTGGGGGGATTTGGGGGAGATTTGGGGGGTCCTGGGGAGGTTTTGGGGGGTCCTGGGGGGGATTTGGGGGGGTCCTGGGGGGTCCTGGGGGGGATTTGGGGAAGATTTGGGGGGTCCTGAGGGGGATTTGGGGGGTCCTGAGGGGCCTTGAGGAGATTTTGGGGGGTCCTGGGGGGGATTTGGGGGGATTTGGGGAAGGTTTGGGGGGTCTTGAGGGGGATTTGGGGGAGATTTGGGGGGAGGTTTGGGGGGGTCCTGGGGGGGTTTTGGGGGGTCCTGAGGGGGATTTGGGGGGATTTGGGGGAGGTTTGGGGGGTCCTGAGGGGTCTTGAGGAGATTTTGGGGGGTCCTGGGGGGGTTTTGGGGGAATTTGGGGGGGATTTGGGGGGTCTTGAGGGGGATTTGGGGGAGGTTTGGGGGGTCCTGGGGGGGTTTTGGGGGGTCCTGGGGAGGTTTTGGGGGGTCCTGGGGGGGTTTTGGGGGAGATTTGGGGGGTCCTGGAGGCGTTTGGGGGGGTCCTGAGGGGGATTCGGGGGGTCCTGGGGGGAATTGGGGGGGATTTGGGGGGTCCTGGGGAGGTTTGGGGGGGTCCTGGGGGGGATTTGGGGAAGATTTGGGGGGTCTTGAGGGGGATTTGGGTTGTCCTGGGGGGAATTTGGGGGGATTTGGGGGGTCTGAGGGGGATTTGGGGGGTCCTGGGGGGAATTTGGGGGGGATTTGGGGGGTCCTGACGGGGTTTTGGGGGGTCTTGAGGGGATTTGGGGGGTCCTGGGGGGGATTTGGGGGAGATTTGAGGGGTCCTGAGGGGGATTCGGGGGGTCCTGGGGAGGTTTCGGGGGAATTTGGGGGGGGGGTTTGGGGGGTCTTGAGGAGATTTTGGGGGGTCCTGGGGGGGTTTTGGGGAGTCCTGGGGGGGATTTTGGGGGGTCCTGAGGGGGATTTGGGGGTGATTTGGGGGTCCTGAGGGGTCTTGAGGAGATTTTGGAGGGTCCTGGGGGGGATTTGGGGGGTCTTGAGGGGGTCCTGGGGGGATTTTAGGGGGGTCCTGGGGGGGATTTGGGGGGTCCTGAGAGGGTTTTGGGGGGATTTGGGGGGTCCTGGAGGCGTTTGGGGGGGATTTGGGGGAGATTTGGGGGGTCCCGAGGAGGTTTTGGGGAGTCCAGGGAAGGTCTGGGGAGGTTTTGGGGGGTCTTGAGGGGGTTTTGGGGGAGATTTGGGGGGTCCTGGGGGGTTTTGGGGGCTCTTGAGGGGATTCTGGGGGTCCTGGGGGGATTTTAGGGGGGTCCTTGAGGGATTTTGGGGGGTCCTGGAGGGGATTTGGGGGAGGTTTGGGGGGTCCTGGAGGCCTCTGGGGGAATTTGGGGGGGTCCTTGAGGGATTTTGGGGGAGATTTGGGGGGTCCTGAGGGGATTTTGGGGGAGATTTGGGGGGTCCTGAGGGGATTTTGGGGGGTCCTGGGGAGGTTTTGGGGGGTCTTGAGGGGGTTTTGGGGGAGATTTGGGGGGTCCTGAGGGGATTTTGGGGGAGATTTGGGGGGTCCTGAGGGGATTTTGGGGGGTCCTGGGGAGGTTTAGGGGGGTCCTGGAGGGGTTTTGGGGGAGATTTGGGGGGTCCTGGGGGGATTTTAGGGGGGTCCTGGAGGGGTTTTGGGGAGGATTTGAGGGGTCTGGGGGCGATTTTGGGGTCCCTTGGAGGGGTTTTGGGGGGTCTTGAGGGGATTTTGGGGGGTCCTGAGGGGATTTTGGGGGCTCCTGAGGGGATTTTAGGGGAATTTGGGGGGTCCTGGGTGAATTTTGGGGGGTCCTGAGGGGATTTTGGGGGTCCTGAGGAGATTTTGGGGGGTCCTGAGGGGATTTTGGGGGGTCCTGGATTGATTTTGGGGGGTCCTGAGTGGATTTTGGGGGGTCTTGAGAGGATTTGGGGCGATTTTGGGGGGTCGCGGCTGAATTTTGGGGGGATTTTTGGGGGTCTTGAGTGGATTTCGGGGGGTCCTGAGTGGATTTTGGGGGCGATTTTGGGGGGTCCTGGGTGAATTTTGGGGGTTCCTGGGTTGATTTTGGGGCGATTTTGGGGGGTCCTGAGTGAATTTTGGGGCGATTTTGGGGGTCCTGAGTGGATTTTGGGGGGTCCCGGCTGAATTTTGGGTGAATTTTGGGGGGTCCTGAGTGGATTTTGGGGCGATTTTTGGGGGTCTTGAGTGAATTTTGGGGGGATTTTTGGGGGTCTTGAGTGGATTTTGGGGGGTCCCGGGTGAATTTTGGGGCGATTTTGGGGGGTCCTGGATTTATTTGGGGGCATTTTGGGGGGTCCTGGATGGATTTTGGGGGGTCCTGAGTGAATTTTGGGGGTCCCGGGTGAATTTTGGGTGAATTTTGGGGGGTCCTGGGTGAATTTTGGGGCGATTTTGGGGGTCCCGGGTGAATTTTGGGGCAATTTTGGGGGGTCCTGAGTGGGTTTTGGGGGGTCCTGGGTGAAGTTTGGGTGAATTTTGGGGGGTCCTGAGTGAATTTTGGGGCGATTTTGGGGGTTCCTGGGTGAATTTTGGGGGGATTTTTGGGGGTCCTGAGTGGGTTTTGGGGGGTCCTGGGTGAAGTTTGGGTGAATTTTGGGGGGTCCTGGGTGAATTTTGGGGTTCCCGGGTGGATTTTGGGGGGATTTGGGGGTTCCTGAGTGAATTTTGGGGGTTCCTGAGTGAATTTTGGGGTGTCCCGGCTGAATTTTGGGGGATTTTGGGGGATTTTGGGGTGTTGGGGGAGGGGCGATGTCCCCCCAAATCTCGGGGGTGTCACCACGTGGCGACCGCGGCGTTTCCATGGCAACGCGCGGGGGAGGGGACAGCGCACGTGGGGGGAGGGGGAGCCCAAAATCCCGCCCCAAAATCCCCCAAAATTCCCCAAAATCCGCCCTGGAAATTCCCGAATCCCAAAATCTGCCCTAAAAACCTCAAAATCTGCCCTAAAAACCCCAAAATCTGCCCTAAAACCTCCAAAATCTCCCCAAAATCTGCCCTAAAACCTCCAAAATCTGCCCTAAAAACCCCAAAATCTGCCCTAAAACCCCCAAATTCTCCCCAAAATCTGCCCTAAAACCCCCAAATTCTCCCCAAAATCCGCCCTGGAAATTCCCAAATCCCAAAATCTGCCCGAAAAACCCCAAAATCTGCCCTAAAAACCCCAAAATCTGCCCTAAAACCCCCAAATTCTCCCCAAAATCCGCCCTGGAAATTCCCGAATCCCAAAATCTGCCCTAAAAACCTCAAAATCTGCCCTAAAACCCCCAAAATCTGCCCTAAAACCCCCAAATTCTCCCCAAAATCTGCCCTAAAACCCCCAAATTCTCCCCAAAATCCGCCCTGGAAATTCCCGAATCCCAAAATCTGCCCCAAAAACCTCAAAATCTGCTCTAAAAACCCAAAATTTTCCCCAAAATCTGCCCTAAAAATGCAAAATTCTTCCAAAATCTGCCCTAAAACCTCAAAATTCTCCCCAAATTTGCCCTAAAACCCCAAAATTCTCCCCAAATCTGCCCCAAAAATGCAAAATCTTCCCCAAATCTGCCCTAAAAACCCCCGAATTCTCCAAAATTTGCCCTAAAACCCCAAATTTGCCCTAAAAATCCCAAATTCTGCCCTAAAAACCCCAAATTCTCCTTTAAAACTCCCAAAAATCCCCAAAATTGACCCCAAAACCCCCAAAATTTGCCCTAAAAAGCCCCAAAATCCCCCAAAATTTTGCCCCAAAATTTGCCCCAAAATCCCCAAAATTTGCCCCTAAAATCCCCAAAATTTGCCCTAAAATCCCCCAAATTTGGCCCAAAATCCCCCAATTTTGGTTCAAATCTTCCCGAAATGTCCAAAATTCACCGGAAATGCTCAAAATTCACCCAAAATCCCCCAAATTCTCCCTAAAATTCCCCAAAATTCCCTCAAAATTCCCCAAAATCGGCGCAGAGGCCTCAAAATCCCCCTCAAAATCTCCCTGAAATTCCCCCAAAATCGCCCCAAAATCGCCCCAAAATCCCCCAAAATCCACCCAAAATGCCCCAAAATCCCTCAAAATTCACCTGAACCCCCCTAAAATTCCCAAAATTCCACAAAATTCCCCAAATTTCCCCAAAATTCCACAAATTTCCCCTCAGGATTGGCCTGAACATCCCCATAAAAAAAACCTTCCCGGGAAATGCACCAAAATCGCCCTAAATCCCCTCAAAACTCACCCCAAACCCCCTCAAAACCCCATCCCCCACCGCAATTCCCTGTTTTACCCCCACATTCCCCTCAGAAATCCCGGAATTCCCAAAAAATTCCCACAAAATTCCCACAAAATTCCCACAGAATTCCCAAAAAAAATTCCCCCCCTCAACCCCCCCCCCTCCGCTTCCCGCCCCCCCCCGTTCCCGCCATTCCCACGCCGTTGCCACGGCAACCAAGCCCCGCCCCCTTTTTCCCCGCCGTTGCCCCGGCAACGCCTTCCCGCGCTCGTTGCCATGGCGACGGCGCGCCAAAAGGGGAAGCCCCGCCCACTCAGCCCCCTCCCACGTGACCGCGGGGTGGCGCGCGTTGCCATGGAGACGGCGAGGGGGCGGGGCTTGCGTGAGGGGAAAGGGGCGGGGCTTAAAAAAGGCGGGCCCGGGGGGGGGGCCCTGAGGGGTCAAACAAGGACAGGTAAAGGGTGGGGGAAGGGGGAGTTTTGGGGGTCGTTTTTGGTCTTTTTTCGGTGGTTTTGGGGGTTCTGAGATCACCTGAGGGGGGGTCTCCGGGGTCTTTGTGGTTTTTTGGGGGAGCCGCTTTGGGTTGTCTGGTTTCTCGTTGTGGTTTTGGGCGTCGCTCTGGGGTCCTGAGGGGTTTCTGAGGTGATTTTTTTGGCGGGGTCGTTTGGAGGTCCTGGTGCTCCTCTTTGTGCTCTTGGTGGTCTTTGTGTCCCCCCTCTCTGTAACCCTGGAGGTCTCGGGGGTCTCTCTAAGCCCCTCTCGATGACCCTGGAGGTCTCGGGGGTCTCTCTAAGCCCCTCTCGATGCTTTTGTTGGGGGTCCTGGGGGTCGTTTGGAGGTCCTGGTGCTCCTCTTTGTGCTCTTGGTGGTCTTTGTGTCCCACCTCGGGGGTCTCTCTGTGACCCTGGAGGTCTCGGGGGTCTCTCGATGCTCTTGTGAGGGGTCCTGAGGGTCGTTTTGAGGTTCTGGCGCTGCTCTCGATGGTTTTTGGGGGTCTCGGGGGTCTCTCTGTGACCCTGGCGGTCTCTCTGGGCTCCTCTCGATGCTCCTGGAGGCCTCTCTGGCCCTGTCTCTATGATCCTGGAGGTCTGGGGGGGGGTCTCTCTATGACCCTGGAGGTCTCAGGGGTCTCTCAGGCCCCTCTCTATGACCCTGGAGGTCTCAGGGGTCTCTCAGGCCCCTCTCTATGACCCTGGGGGTCTCAGGGGTCTCTCTGTCCCACTCTCTATGACCCTGAGGGTCTCCCAGGCCCATCTCTATGATCCTGGAGGTCTCAGGGGTCTCTCTGGACCCCTCTCTATGACCCTGGGGGTCTCTCTGCCCCCCTCAGGGGTCTCTCTATGACCCTGGGGGTCTCCCAGGCCCATTTCTATGATCCTGGAGGTCTCAGGGGTCTCTCAGGCCCCCTCGAGGGTCTCTCTATGACCCTGGAGGTCTCAGGGGTCTCTCTGGGCCCCTCTCTATGACCCTGGAGGTCTCAGGGGTCTCTCTGTCCCCCTCTCTATGACCCTGGGGGTCTCTCAGGCCCCTCTCTATGATCCTGGAGGTCTCAGGGGTCTCTCAGGCCCCTCTCTATGATCCTGGAGGTCTCAGGGGTCTCTCAGGCCCCTTTCTATGATCCTGGAGGTCTCAGGGGTCTCTCAGGCCCCTCTCTATGATCCTGGAGGTCTCAGGGGTCTCTCAGGCCCCTCTCTATGACCCTGGAGGTCTCAGGGGTCTCTCTATGACCCTGGGGGTCTCTCAGGCCCCTCTCTATGACCCTGGGGGTCTCAGGGGTCTCTCTGTCCCCCTCTCTATGACTCTGGGGGTCTCTCTGTCCCCCTCGGGGGTCTCTCTATGACCCTGGAGGTCTCAGGGGTCTCTCAGGCCCCCTCGGGGGTCTCTCTATGACCCTGGAGGTCTCAGGGGTCTCTCTGTCCCCCTCTCTATGACCCTGGGGGTCTCTCAGGCCCCTCTCTATGACCCTGGAGGTCTCAGGGGTCTCTCTGTCCCCCTCTCTATGACCCTGGAGGTCTCAGGGGTCTCTCTGGGCTCCTCTCTATGACCCTGGGGGTCTCTCAGGCCCCTCTCTATGACCCTGGGGGTCTCTCTGTCCCCCTCTCTATGACCCTGGAGGTCTCGGGGGTCTCTCTATGACCCTGGAGGTCTCTCTGTCCCCCTCTCTATGACCCTGGGGGTCTCTCTGTCCCCCTCGGGGGTCTCTCTATGACCCTGGAGGTCTCGGGGGGGTCCCAAGGAGGGCTCTGAGACCCCCCCTGAACCCCCCCCATCCCCCCAAACCCCTCCCCCACCCCTTCATCCCCCTCCCGTTAATCCCCGTTAATCCCGGTGGGGGGAGGGGAGGGGTCCCGGGGGAGGATGAGGATGATGAAGGGAGGGGGAGGGGGAGGGGGGGGTCCCGAAGGGGGGTGGGGGTGGGGCCGATGGCGGGAACGGCCCCGCTCGGTGCGGGGGTCCCGGGGGGGGTCCCGGGGGGGGTCCCGGGCTGTGGGGGAGGGGCGCGGGGGGGTCCCGGGTGTTTTTCGCCGCTGCTCTGCCAGTGCCGCCTGGTCTGGAGGGACCGGAGCCTCTCGCTGGCCTTCGGCTGCAAGGTGGGAGGCACTGGGAGCAACTGGGAGCCACTGGGAGCAACTGGGAGCAACTGGGAGCGACTGGGAGGGACTGGGAGGCACTGGGACTGAGATCTGGGGGCACTGGGAGGGACTGGGAGGGACTGGGAGGGACTGGGAGCAACTGGGACTGAGATTTGGGGGCACTGGGAGCAACTGGGAGGGACTGGGAGCAACTGGGAGCAACTGGGAGGGACTGGGAGGCACTGGGAGCAACTGGGAGGGACTGGGAGGCACTGGGACTGAGATCTGGCAGGGACTGGGAGCAACTGGGACTGAGATTTGGGGGCACTGGGAGGCACTGGGAGCAACTGGGAGCCACTGGGAGGCACTGGGAGGCACTGGGAGCAACTGGGAGGGACTGGGAGGCACTGGGACTGAGATCTGGGGGCACTGGGAGAAACTGGGAGCGACTGGGAGGGACTGGGAGGCACTGGGACTGAGATCTGGGAGGACTGGGAGGGACTGGGAGGGACTGGGAGGGACTGGGACTGAGATTTGGGGCACTGGGAGCGACTGGGAGTGACTGGGATGGAGATCTGGGGCCACTGGGAGTAACTGGGAGGGACTGGGAGCGACTGGGAGGCACTGGGAGGGACTGGGAGCAACTGGGAGGGACTGGGACTGAGATTTGGGGGTGCTGGGAGGGACTGGGAGCGACTGGGAGGCACTGGGAGCAACTGGGATGGAGATCTGGAGGAACTGGGAGGCACTGGGACTGAGATCTGGGGCACTGGGAGCAACTGGGAGGGAGATTTCGGAGCACTGGGAGCGACTGGGAGGCACTGGGATGGAAATCTGGGGCACTGGGAGTGACTGGGAGGCACTGGGAGGCACTGGGACTGAGATCTGGGGGCACTGGGAGCACTGGGAGGGACTGGGATGGAGATCTGGAGGCACTGGGAAGGACTGGGAGGGACTGGGATGGAGATTTGGGGGAACTGGGAGCAACTGGGAGGGGATTTGGGAGCACTGGGAACCCTGCTGGACCATACTGGGAGCACTGGGACCCGCCCGTTTCCATACTGGAACCCCCCAGTTCCAAACTGGGAGCACTGGGACCCTCCCAGTTCCAAACTGGGAGCACTGGGAACCCCCCAGTTCCAAACTGGGAGCACTGGGACCCCCCCCAGTTCCAAACTGGGAGCACTGGGACCCCTGCTGGACCCAAACTGGGAGCACTGGGAACCCCCCAGTTCCAAACTGGGAGCACTGGGACCCTCCCAGTTCCAAACTGGGAGCACTGGGAACCCCCCAGTTCCAAACTGGGAGCACTGGGACCCCCCCAGTTCCAAACTGGGACCCTCCCAGTTCCAAACTGGGAGCACTGGGACCCTCCCAGTTCCAAACTGGGAGCACTGGGAACCCCCCAGTTCCAAACTGGGAGCACTGGGACCCCCCAGTTCCAAACTGGGAGCACTGGGAACCCCCCAGTTCCAAACTGGGAGCACTGGGACCCTCCCAGTTCCAAACTGGGAACCCCCCAGTTCCAAACTGGGACCCCCCATTCCCGACCCAGTTTCCTCCCAGTCCCTCCCAGTTTAATCCCTTCCCAAATCCCCAAACTGGGATTAACTGGGATTAACTGGGCGGAGCCCTCTAACCCCCCTCATTTGCATAAACCGCCGCCAATTTGCGTTTCCCGCCTCGTTCCGGCTGCTAATCTGCATAAATTTGCATATTCTTTGCATAAATTAACAGAAATACCGGTACCAAGATGAGGACAGCCCCCCCCTGGAGCAGAGCCCCGCCCACCTGCCCAGCCAGGTAAGGACACGCCCATGCCCATATATGGACAGGCCACGCCCCCTGGAAAGGCCACGCCCCCATTCAGGCGCCCCATGACCATATATGGTCAGGCCACACCCCCTTTAGGCACCCCATGCCCATATATGGTCAGGCCACGCCCCCTTTAGAGACCCCAATGTCCATATATGGACAGGCCACGCCCCTTTAACCACCATGCCCATATATGGACAGGCCACGCCCCCTTTAAAGACCCCAATGTTCATATATGGTCAGGCCACGCCCCCTTTAGAGACCCCAATGCCCATATGTGGTCAGGCCACGCCCCCTTTAGGCACCCCAATGCCCATATATGGTCAGGCCACGCCCCCTTTAGAGACCCCCCAATGCCCATATATGGTCAGGCCACGCCCCCTTTAGGCACCCCAATGTCCATATATGGTCAGGCCACGCCCCCTTTAGGCACCCCAATGTCCATATATGGCCATGCCACGCCCCCTTTAGGCACCCCAATGTCCATATATGGTCAGGCCACGCCCCCTTTAGGCACCCCAATGTCCATATATGGTCAGGCCATGCCCCCTTTAGGCACCCCAATGTCCATATATGGACAGGCCACGCCCCCTTTTGGAAGCCACGCCCCCCCTTTGATGGCAGCGGTGACGTCATTGGGGTCGCCAATGACGTCATGCTCGTTTATTGGTGACGTCATCGCTGTGACGGCACCACGGAGGGCGGGAGGGTTTTGATGATGTCACAAGTGGGGGTGATGACGTCATCGATGACGTCACGGGAGGGGGGGAAGGGAAATTTGGGATGGGGGAGGGGAAATTTGAGGGATTTGGGGGGAAAATTTGGGAATTTTGGGGGGAAATTTGGGGAAAATTTGGGAATTTTGGGGAGAATTTGGGAATTTTGGGGGAAATTTGGGAATTTTGGGGGAAATTTGGGGAAAATTTGGGAATTTTGGGGGGGAAACGATGAAAAATTCTGGAATTTGGAGGGATTTGGGAGGAAAATTTGGGAATTTTTGGAGGGGAAAAATTTGGGAATTTTGGGCCGGAATTCCGGGGGGATTTGGGGGGAATTTGGGGATATTATGGGATGTCGAGGGGGGGGTTGGGGGGGGTCTCTGACCTCCCCCTGCCCCTCCCCCCCCAGGCCAACTCTCCCCCCGTCATCGTCAACACCGACACCCTGGAGGCCCCGGCCTATGTGAGAGCCCCAAAATCCCCCAAAATCACCCCAAAATCACCCCAAAAACATCCCAAAATCTGCCCCAAAATCCCCAAAAACCACCCCAAAATTATCCCAAAAATATCCCAAAAATCAGCCCCAAAATCACCCCAAAATCACCCCAAAATCTGCCCCAAAATCTGCCCCAAAATCCCCCAAAATCACCCCAAAAATATCCCAAAAATATCCCAAAAATCAGCCCAAAATCAGCCCAAAACCACCCCAAAAACACCCCAAAAAAACTCCAAAAACTGCCCCAAAATCCCCAAAAACCACCCCAAAAATATCCCAAAAACTGCCCCAAAATCCCCCAAAATCACCCCAAAATCTGCCCCAAAAAACCCCCAAAATCACCCCAAAATCCCCCAAAATCACCCCAAAAATATCCCAAAAATCAGCCCCAAAATCACCCCAAAATCTGCCCCAAAATCCTCCAAAACCACCCCAAAAATATCCCAAAAATATCCCAAAAATCTGCCCCAAAATCCCCCAAAATCACCCCAAAATACCCCCAAAATCAGCCCAAAATCAGCCCAAAACCACCCCAAAAATACCCCAAAAAAACTCCAAAATCTGCCCCAAAATCCCTAAAAACCACCCCAAAAATATCCCAAAAACTGCCCCAAAATCCCCCAAAATCACCCCAAAATCTGCCCCAAAATCTGCCCCAAAATTCCCCAAAAATATCCCAACAATACCCCAAAAATCATCCCCAAAATCCCCCAAAATCACCCCAAAAAATACCCCAAAAACTGCCCCAAAATCCCCCAAAATCACCCCAAAATCTGCCCCAAAATCTGCCCAAAATCTGCCCCAAAATCCCCCAAAAATCACCCCAAAATACCCCAAAAATACCCCCAAAACTGCCCCAAAATCCCCCAAAACCACCCCAAAAATATCCCAACAATATCCCAAAAATCAGCCCCAAAATCCCCCCCAAAAACACCCCAAAAACTGCCCAAAATCCCCCAAAATCCCCCAAAATCAGCCAAAAAAATACCCCAAAAATGACCCCAAAATCTGCCCTAAAATACCCCAAAAAATACTCCAAAAACTGCCCAAAAATTATCCCAAAATCACCCCAAATCACCCCAAAAATATCCCAAAAATACCCCAAAAATCAGCCCCAAAATCACCCCAAAATCACCCCAAAAAATGCCCCAAAAACTGCCCCAAAATCCCCCAAAATCACCCCAAAATCTGCCCCAAAATCCCCAAAAATCACCCCAAAATCACCCCAAAAATCACCCAAAAATACCCAAAAAAATACCCCCAAAACTGCCCAAAAATGACCCCAAAAACTGCCCCAAAATCCCCCAAAATCACCTCAAAATCACCCCAAAAATACCCCCAAAATCCCCCAAAATCTGCCCCAAAAAAAACCCCAAATCACCCCAAAATCACCCCAAAACCTGCCCCAAAAGTACCCCAAAAATCATCACAAAAATATCCCAGAAACTGCCCCAAAATCCCCTAAAATCACCCCAAAATCTGCCCCAAAATCCCCCAAAAATATCCCAAAAATATCCCAAAAATTCCCCAAAATCCCCCAAAAATCTGCCCCAAAATCACCCCAAAATCTGTCCCAAATTCCTTCAAAATTCCCTAAAAATTCCCCAAAAATTCCCTCAAAAAATTCCCACAAAATTCCCCAAAAATTCCCCAAAAATTCCCCCAAAATTCCCCCAAAATTCCCTAAAAATTCCCTCAAAATTCCCTAAAAATTCCCCAAAATTCCCTCAAAATTCCCTCCAAAAATTCCCCAAAATTCTCCCAAAAATTCCCCAAAATCCCCACAAAATTCCCTCAAAATTCCCTCAAAATCCCCTCAAAATTCCCTCAAAATTCCCTAAAAATTCCCCAAAATTCCCCAAAATTTCCCAAAATTCCCTTAAAATTCCCCCAAAATTCCCCCAAAATTCCCTAAAAATTCCCCAAAAATTCCCTCAAAATCCCCCCAAAATTCCCTCAAAATTCCCACAAAATCCTCCCAAAATTCCCCTCAAAATTCCCTAAAAATTCCCTCAAAATTCCCTCAAAATTCCTTAAAAATTCCCTCAAAATTCCCTCAAAATTCCCTCAAAATTCCCTCAAAATTCCCTCAAAATTCCCTCAAAATTCCCCCAAAATCCCCCCAAAATTCCCCCAAAATTCCCCAAAATTCCCTCAAAATTCCCTCCAAAAATTCCCTCTAAATTCCCTCAAAATCCCCAAAAATTCCCTAAAAATTCCCCAAAATCCCCACAAAATTCCCACAAATTCTCCCAAAAATTCCCCAAAATCCCCACAAAATTCCCTCAAAATTCCCTCAAAATTCCCTCAAAATTCCCTAAAAATTCCCTCAAAATTCCCTCAAAATTCCCTAAAAATCCCTACAAAAATTCCCCAAAATTCCCTCAAAATTCCCTCAAAATTCCCCAAAATTCCCTCAAAATTCCCTCAAAATTCCCCAAAATTCCCTCAAAATTCCCTCAAAAAATTCCCACAAAATTCAAAAAAAATTCCCAAAAAATTCCCCAAAAATTCCCCAAAAATTCCCTCAAAATTCCCACAAAATTCCCACAAAATTCCCACAAAATTCCCTAAAAATTCCCTCAAAATCCCCAAAAATTCCCCCAAAAATTCCCAAAATCCCCACAAAATTCCCCAAAATTCCCTCAAAATTCCCTAAAAATTCCCTCCAAAAATTCCCCAAAATTCCCAAAAAATTCCCTCCAAAATCCCTCAAAATTCCCTCAAAATTCCCTCAAAATTCCCTAAAAATTCCCTAAAAATTCCCCAAAATTCCCTCCAAAAATTCCCTCAAAATTCCCCCAAAATTCCCCCAAAATTCCCCCAAAATTCCCTAAAAATTCCCACAAAATTCCCACAAAATTCCCACAAAATTCCCTAAAAATTCCCTCAAAATCTCCCCAAAATTCCCTCAAAATTCCCTAAAAATTCCCTCAAAATCCTCCCAAAATTCCCTAAAAATTCCCTCCAAATCCTCCCAAAATTCCCTAAAAATTCCCCCCAAATCCCCTCAATCCTTCCCAAAATTCCCAAAATTCCCAAAATTCCCAAATTTCCCAAAATTCCCGTTTTTTTTCCTGCAGGTGAACGGCACCGAGGGGGAGATGGAATACGAGGAGATCACTTTGGAAAGGGTGAGATTCCCAAAATTCCCCCAAAATTCCCAAAAAATCCCCAAAATTCCCAAAAAATCCCCAAAATTCCCAAAAAACCCCCAAAATTCCCAAAAAATCCCCCCAAAATTCCCATTTTTTGTCATTTTTTAATGGATTTTTTGGATTTTTTTGGAATTCTGCTCCTCCTGGGGGTGGATTTTGGAGTTTTTTGGGGATATTTTGGATCTAAAATTCCCAAAATTCCCTCTGGGATCCCCAAAATTCCCAAAATTCCATCCAGAATTCCCAAAATTCCCTTTTTTTGCTCATTTTTTGCCGGATTTTTTCCCAATTTTTGCCCTTTTTTACCATTTTTTGGAATTTTGTCTCTCCTGGAGGTTTTGGGGGTGGATTTTGGATTTTTTTGGGTCATTTTGGCTCTAAAATGATCCCAAATTCCATCTGGGATCCCCAAAATCCATCCAGAATTCCCAAAATTCCCATTTTTTGCTCATTTTTTCCCGTTTTTTGCCCTTTTTTGGGATATTTTGGAATTTTGTCTCTCCTGGGGGTTTTGGGGGTGGATTTTGGGATTTTTTTGGGATATTTTGGATCTAAAATTCCCAAAATTCCTTTTTTTTGGCCATTTTTTTGCTCATTTTTTGCCGTTTTTTGCCGGATTTTTTTCCCAATTTTTGCCCTTTTTTGGGATATTTTGGAATTTTGTCTCTCCTGGGGGTTTTGGGGGTGGATTTTGGGGTTTTTTGGGTCATTTTGGCCCTAAAATGACCCCAAATTCCCGCAGGGGAACTCTGGGTTGGGTTTCAGCATCGCTGGGGGCACCGACAATCCCCACGTGGGCGACGACCCCGGAATCTTCATCACCAAAATCATCCCCGGAGGCGCCGCCGCCCAGGACGGGAGGCTCAGGTGAGGAATTCACCCAAAATCACCCCAAAATCGGGTCCAGGATGGTCAAAAACCCCAAAATCGACACCAGAAGCACCAAAATCCCCCAAAATTCACCCAAAATCTCACAAAATTCACCCAAAAAACCCCAAAATTTACCCAAACTCACCCAAAAATACCCCAAAATTTACTCAGATTTACCCAAAATTCAACAAAATCACCCAAAATCACCCAAATTCACCCCAAAATCGGGTCCAGGATGGTAAAAAACCCCAAAATCGACACCAGGAGCACCAAAATCCCCCAAAATTCACCCAAAAAATCCCAAAAATTCCCAAAAAATTCCCAAAAAATCCCAAAAATTCCCAAAAAATCCCAAAAATTCCCAAAAAATTCCCAGAATTCCCAAAAATTCCCAGAAATTCCCAGAATTCCCAGAATTCCGGGATGAATGACGTCATCGTGTTTGTGAGCTCCCAAAAATTCCGAAAATTCCCAAAAATTCCCCCCAAAAAATCCATAAAAAACCAAAAAAAATTAATAAAAATTCCAAAAAAATTCCCAAAAATTCCCAAAAAATTCCCAAAAATTCCCAGAAATTCCCAGAATTCCCAGAATTCCGGGATCAGTGACGTCATCCTGGTTTTGAGTCCCCAAACCCCACAAAATACAGGAAAAATTCACTAAAAATCACCAAAAAATCATTAAAAATTGCAAAAAATTCCAAAAAAATCCCAAAAAATTCCCAAAAATTCCCAAAAATTCCCAGAAATTCCCAGAATTCCCAGAATTCTGGGATGAGTGACGTCATCCTGGTTTAGAGCTCATAAAGTCCCCAAAATCCACAAAAAATCAGAAAAAATCTGTGAAAAATGCCAAAAAAATCAGAAAAAAATCGTAAAAAATCCAAAAAAATTCCCAAAAAATCCAAAAAAATTCCCAAAATTCCCAGAATTCCAGGATGAGTGATGTCATCCTGGTTTAGAGCTCCTAAAGTCCCCAAAATCCATAAAAAATCACAAAAAATCCATAAAAAATCCGTAAAAAATCCAAAAAAAATCGTAAAAAATCGCCAAAAAATCGTAAAAATTCCCAAAAAATTCCCAAAAAATTCCCAAGAATTCCCAGAATTCCCAGAATTCCGGGATCAGTGACGTCATCTTGGTTTTGATCTCCTAAAGTCCTCAAAATCCATAAAAAATCATTAAAAATGCGTAAAAAATCCAAAAAAAATCCGTAAAAAATCGAAAAAAAATCGTAAAAATTCCAAAAAAAATCCCAAAAATTCCCAAAAAATTCCCAAAAAATTCCCAAAAATTCCCAAATTTTTTGGAATTCCAGGGTGAACGACAGCATCCTGTTTGTGAACGAGGCAGACGTGCGGGAGGTGCCGCAAAACCCCAAAAATTCCCAAAAAATCCCAAAATGCCCCCAAAAAATTTCCAAAAAATCCCCAAAAAATCCCAAAAAATTTCCAAAAAATTCCCAGAATTCCCAGAATTCCCAGAATTCCCAGATTTCCAGGATAAATTGCAGTGTCCTGTTTTTGAGCCGCTAAAGTCCCGAAATTCCCAAAAAATCACAAAAAAATCCCATAAAAAATCACCAAAAAATCCATAAAAAATAATTAAAAAATCGTAAAAAATAAAAAAAATAATCCCAAAAATTCCCAAAAAATTCCCAAAAATTCCCAAAATTCCCAGAATTCTGGGATGAATGACGTCATCCTGGTTTTGGTCTCCTAAAGTCCCCAAAATCCATAAGAAATCACAAAAAATCCCTGAAAAATCCGTAAAAAATCTGTAAAAAACCCGTAAAAAATAGAAAAAAAAATCGTAAAAATTCCCAAAAAATTCCCAAAAATTCCCAGAATTCCCAGAATTCCGGGATGAATGACGTCATCCTGGTTTTGAGCCCCCAAACCTCAGAAATACCACAAAAAATACGCAAAAAATAAAAAAAAAAAATCAGAAAAAAATCGTAAAAAATCCCCCAAAAATCCCAAAAATTCCCAAAAAATTCCCAAAAAATTCCCAAAAATTCCCAAATCTTTTGGAATTGCAGGGTGAACGACAGCATCCTGTTTGTGAACAAGGCAGACGTGCGGGAGGTGCCGCAAAACCCCAAAAATTCCCAAAATGCCCCAAAAAAATCCCAAAAAATTCCCCAAAAAATCCCAAAAAATTTCCAAAAAATTCCCAAAAATTCCCAGAATTCCCAGAATTCCGGGATAAATGACGTCACCCTGGTTTAGAGCTCCTAAAGTCCCCAAAATCCATAAAAAAATCACAAAAAATCCATAAAAAATCCGTAAAAAATCCGTAAAAAATAGAAAAAAAATCGTAAAAATTCCCAAAAAATTCCCAAAAAATTCCCAAAAATTCCCAGAATTCCCAGAATTCCGGGATGAATGACGTCATCCTGGTTTTGAACCCCCAAACCTCAGAAATACCACAAAAAATACGCAAAAAATCCAAAAAAAATCCAAAAAAAATCAGAAAAAAATCAGAAAAAAATCCCAAAAAAATCCCAAAAATTCCCAAAAAATTCCCAAAAATTCCCAAAACTCTTGGAATTCCAGGGTGAACGACAGCATCCTGTTTGTGAACGAGGCAGACGTGCGGGAGGTGCCGCAAAACCCAAAAAAAGTCACAAAAAATCCCAAAATGCCCCCAAAAAAATCCCAAAAAATTCCCCAAAAAATCCCAAAAAATTTCCAAAAAATTCCCAGAATTCCCAGAATTCCCAGAATTCCCAGATTTCCAGGATAAATTGCAGTGTCCTGTTTTTGAGCCGCTAAAGTCCCGAAATTCCCAAAAAATCACAAAAAAATCCCATAAAAAATCACCAAAAAATCCATAAAAAATAATTAAAAAATCGTAAAAAATAAAAAAATAAATCCCAAAAATTCCCAAAAAATTCCCAAAAATTCCCAAAATTCCCAGAATTCCAGGATGAGTGATGTCATCCTGGTTTAGAGCTCCTAAAGTCCCCAAAATCCATAAAAAATCACAAAAAATCCATAAAAAATCCGTAAAAAATCCAAAAAAAATCGTAAAAAATCGCCAAAAAATCGTAAAAATTCCCAAAAAATTCCCAAAAAATTCCCAAGAATTCCCAGAATTCCCAGAATTCCGGGATCAGTGACGTCATCTTGGTTTTGATCTCCTAAAGTCCTCAAAATCCATAAAAAATCATTAAAAATGCGTAAAAAATCCAAAAAAAATCCGTAAAAAATCGAAAAAAAATCGTAAAAATTCCAAAAAAAATCCCAAAAAATCCCCAAAAATTCCCAAAATTCCCAGAATTCTGGGATCAGTGACGTCATCTTGGTTTTGATCTCCTAAAGTCCTCAAAATCCATAAAAAATCATTAAAAATGCGTAAAAAATCCAAAAAAAATCCGTAAAAAATCGAAAAAAAATCGTAAAAATTCCAAAAAAAATCCCAAAAAATCCCCAAAAATTCCCAAAAAATTCCCAAAAATTCCCAAATTTTTTGGAATTCCAGGGTGAACGACAGCATCCTGTTTGTGAACGAGGCAGACGTGCGGGAGGTGCCGCACTCGGCGGCCGTGGAGGCTCTGAAGGAGGCGGGAGCCGTGGTCCGGCTCTACGTGATGAGGAGGAAGGTCCCGGCCGAGAGGGTGGTGGAGGTGAAGCTCATCAAAGGACCCAAAGGTATTCCCAAAAAAAATAAAAATCGGGATTCCCAAAATTCCCAGGGAATTCTGAATCCCTGGGGGGGAGAAATGGGGAATTTGGAGGGAAATTGGGGGGGAAATGGTGAAGATTTGGGTCAAAATGGGGAAAAATTGGGTTTTTTTTCGCCTTAAAAGCTCCCAAATTTGGGGGAAAATCACCCAAATCCTGTCCAGAATTCCTGAAATTCCCAAAATCCAGGAAAATCCAGAAAATCCTGGGAAAAATCCACAAAATCTGGGCGGAAATGGCAAAGATTTGGGTCAAAATGGCAAAAATTCTGGTTTTTTTCACCTTAAAAGCCCCCAAATCTGGAGGAAAATCACCCAAATCCTGCCCAGAATTCCTGAAATTCCCAAAATCCAGGAAAATCCACAAAATCCTGGGAAAAATCCACAAAATCTGGAGCGAAATCCGGCCCAAAATCCCCCAAATCCAGCCCAGGTGTGTCCAGGTGTGACCCAGGGGTGACACAGGTGACACCCATGGGTGACACAGGTGTGTCCAGGTGTGTCCAGGTGTCCCCAGGAGCTCCCAGATGTGACCCAGGGGTGTCCCAGGGGTGACACAGGTGACCCTCAGGTGCCATAGGTGACACAGGTGACACCCATGGGTGACACAGGTGTGTCCAGGTGACACCCAGGTGACACCCAGGTGTGTCCAGGGGTGTCCCAGGTGTCCTCAGGTGTCCCCAGGGGTGTCCAGGGGTGTCCAGGTGTGTCCAGGTGTCCCCAGGAGCCCCAGATGTGACTCAGGGGTGTCCCAGGGGTGACACAGGTGACACAGAGGTGCCATAGGTGACACAGGTGACACCCATGGGTGACACAGGTGTCCCCAGGTGACAGCCAGGTGTCCCCAGGTGTGTCCAGGTTTGTCCAGGGGTGTCCCAGGTGTATCTCAGGTGTCCCCAGGAGCCCCCAGGGGTGTCCCAGGGGTGACACAGGTGACCCTCAGGTGCCATAGGTGACACAGGTGACACCCATGGGTGACACAGGTGACACCCAGGTGTGTCCAGGTGTGTCCAGGTGTGACCCAGGGGTGTCCCAGGGGTGACACAGGTGACCCTCAGGTGCCATAGGTGATACAGGTGACACCCATGGGTGACACAGGTGTGTCCAGGTGACACCCAGGTGACACCCAAGTGACACCCAGGTGTGTCCAGGTGACACCCAGGTGACACCCAGGTGACACAGGTGACACTCAGGTGACACCCAGGTGTCCCCAGGAGCTCCCAGATGTGACCCAGGGGTGTCCCAGGGGTGACACAGGTGACCCTCAGGTGCCATAGGTGACACAGGTGACACCCATGGGTGACACAGGTGTGTCCAGGTGTGTCCCCAGGTGACACCCAGGTGTGTCCAGGTGACACCCAGGTGTCCCCAGGTGTGTCCAGGTGTCCCCAGGAGCCTCCAGATGTGACCCAGGGGTGTCCCAGGGGTGACACAGGTGACACTCGGGTGCCATAGGTGACACAGGTGACACCCATGGGTGACACAGGTGTCCCCAGGTGACACCCAAGTGACACCCAGGTGACACCCAGGTGTCCCCAGGTGTCCCCAGGTGACACCCAGGTGACACCCAGGTGTGTCCAGGTGACACCCAGGTGACACCCAGGTGTCCCCAGGTGTCCCCAGGGGTGTCCCAGGTGTCCCCAGGTGTGTCCAGGTGTGTCCAGGGGTGTCCCAGGTGTATCTCAGGTGTCCCCAGGAGCCCCCAGGGGTGACACAGGGGTGGCACAGGTTACACAGAGGTGCCATAGGTGACACAGGTGACACCCATGGGTGACACAGGTGTGTCCAGGTGTGACCCCAGGTGTCCCCAGGTGACACCCAGGTGTCCCCAGGAGCTCCCAGATGTGACTCAGGTGTGACCCAGGGGTGGCACAGGTGACACTCAGGTGCCATAGGTGACACAGGTGACACCCATGGGTGTCACAGGTGACACTCAGGTGTGTCCAGGTGACACCCAGGTGACACCCAGGTGACACCCAGGTGTCCCCTGGCCAGGTTTGGGGTTCAGCATCGCGGGGGGCGTGGGGAACCAGCACATCCCTGGGGACAACAGCATCTACGTCACCAAGGTGTGACCCCAGGGGTGTCCCCAGGGGTGTCCAGGTGACACCCAGGGGTCCCCAGGTGTCCCCAGGGGTGTCCCCAGGTGTCCCCAGGTGTCCCCAGGTGTGTCCAGGTGTCCCCAGGTGTCCCCAGGTGTCCCCAGGAGCCTCTAGATGTGACTCAGGGGTGACCCAGGGGTGACACAGGTGACACTCGGGTGCCATAGGTGACACAGGTGACACCCATGGGTGACACAGGTGTGTCCAGGTGACACCCAGGTGACACCCAGGTGACACCCAGGTGTCCCCAGGGGTGTCCAGGTGACACCCAGGTGTGTCCAGGTGTCCCCAGGTGTGTCCAGGTGTATCTCAGGTGTCCCCAGGAGCCCCCAGGGGTGACACAGGGGTGACACAGGTGACACAGAGGATCCATAGGTGACACAGGTGACACCCATGGGTGACACAGGTGTGTCCAGGTGACACCCAGGTGACACCCAGGTGTCCCCTGGCCAGGTTTGGGGTTCAGCATCGCGGGGGGCGTGGGGAACCAGCACATCCCTGGGGACAACAGCATCTACGTCACCAAGGTGTGACCCCAGGGGTGTCCCCAGGGGTGTCCAGGTGACACCCAGGGGTCCCCAGGTGTCCCCAGGGGTGTCCCCAGGTGTCCCCAGGTGTCCCCAGGTGTGTCCAGGTGTCCCCAGGTGTCCCCAGGTGTCCCCAGGAGCCCCCAGATGTGACTCAGGGGTGTCCCAGGGGTGACACAGGTGACACAGAGGTGCCATAGGTGACACAGGTGACACCCATGGGTGACACAGGTGTGTCCAGGTGTGTCCCCAGGTGACACCCAGGTGTGTCCAGGTGACACCCAGGTGTCCCCAGGTGTGTCCAGGTGTCCCCAGGAGCCTCCAGATGTGACCCAGGGGTGTCCCAGGGGTGACACGGGTGACACAGAGGTGCCATAGGTGACACAGGTGACACCTGAGGGTGACACAGGTGTCCCCAGGTGACACCCAGGTGACACCCAGGTGACACCCAGGTGTCCCCTGGCCAGGTTTGGGGTTCAGCATCGCGGGGGGCGTGGGGAACCAGCACATCCCTGGGGACAACAGCATCTACGTCACCAAGGTGATCGAGGGCGGGGCCGCGCACAAGGACGGGCGGCTGCAGGTCGGGGACAAGATCCTGGCGGTGAGTGGGGACATTTGGGGACATTTGGGGACATTTGGGGACATTGGGGACATTTGGGGACATTGGGGACATTTGGGGACATTGGGGACATTGGGGACATTGGGGACATCATTGGGGACATCATTGGGGACATTGGGGACATTTGGGGACATTGGGGACATTGGGGACATTGGGGACATTGGGGACATTTGGGGGATTGGGGACATTTGGGGACATTGGGGGCATCGGGGGGATTGGGGGGATTGGGGACATCATTGGGGACATTGGGGACATTTGGGGACATTGGGGACATTTGGGGGATTGGGGGGATTTGGGGACATTGGGGGAATTGGGGACATTGGGGACATTGGGGGACATTGGGGGGATTGGGGGGATTGGGGACATTGGGGACATTTGGGGACATTGGGGACATCATTGGGGACATTGGGGACATTGGGGGGACATTGGGGGGATTGGGGACATTGGGGACATTGGGGGACATTGGGGACATTTGGGGACATTTGGGGACATTGGGGACATTGGGGACATTGGGGGGACATTGGGGGGATTGGGGACATTTGGGGACATTGGGGACATTGGGGACATCATTGGGGACATTGGGGGGGATTGGGGACATTGGGGACATCATTGGGGACATTTGGGGACATTGGGGACATTGGGGGGGTTGGGGACATTGGGGACATTGGGGTGGTTTTGGGGACATTGTGGGGGTGGCCGGAGTGGTGTGGTGGCGCTGATGTCCCCAAATGTCCCCTCCCTGTACCTGTGTGACCCCAAATGTCCCCAATGTCCCCAAATGTCCCCAATGTCCCCAATGTCCCCAATGTCCCCAATCCCCCCAATGTCCCCAATCCCCCCAATGTCCCCAATGTCCCCAATGTCCCCATTGTCCCTCAATGTCCCCAATGTCCCCAATGTCCCCAATGTCCCCAATGTCCCCAATCCCCCCCAATGTCCCCAATGTCCCCAATGTCCCCAATGTCCCCAATGTCCCCAATCCCCCCAATGTCCCCAATGTCCCCAATGTCCCCAATGTCCCCAATGTCCCCAATGTCCCCATTGTCCCTCAATGTCCCCAATGTCCCCAATGTCCCCAATCCCCCCCAATGTCCCCAATGTCCCCAATGTCCCCAATGTCCCCAATCCCCCCAATGCCCCCAAATGTCCCCAATGTCCCCCCAATGTCCCCAATGTCCCCAATGTCCCCAAATGTCCCCATTGTCCCCAATGTCCCCAATGTCCCCAATGTCCCCAATGTCCCCAATCCCCTGAATCCCCCCAATCCCCCCAATGTCCCCAAATGTCCCCAAATGTCCCCAAATGCCACCCCAGGTGAACAATGTCAGCCTGGAGGACGTGATGCACGAGGACGCGGTGGCGGCGCTCAAGAACACGTACGACGTCGTTTACCTGCGCGTGGCCAAGGCCACCGTCCCCGGCCTCGGGGACACCTACGGGCCACCCGATGTCACCGGCTGTGAGTGACACCTGGGGACATTGGGGACATTGAGGGGGTTGGGGACATTGGGGACATTGGGGGGATTGGGGGGATTGGGGACATTGGGGACATTGGGGACATTGGGGACATTGGGGACCTTGGGGGGTTTTGGGGACATTGGGGACATTGGGGACATTGGGGACATTGGGGACATTGGGGACATTTGGGGACATTGGGGACATTGGGGACATTGGGGACATTGGGGACATTGGGGACATTGGGGACATTGGGGGGACATTGGGGACATTGGGGACATTGGGGACATTGGGGGGACATTGGGGACATTGGGGACATTGGGGGGACATTGGGGACATTGAGGGGACATTGGGGACATTGGGGGGTTTGGGGACATTGGGGACATTGGGGACATTGGGGGGACATTGGGGGGGTTGGGGAGGGACATCAGTGGTGGCATCTCCCCCGTCCTTGTGTCCCTGTTCTTGTCCCCAAATTGTCCCCAAATGTCCCCAAAATGTCCTCAAAAAATCCCCCAAAAAATAAAAAAAAATCCCCAAAAAATCCCCAAAAAATCCCCAAAAATTCCCCAAAAATTCCCAAAATTGTCCCCAAATTGTCCCCAAATTGTCCCCAAATTTGTCCCCAAATGTCCCCAAAATATCCCAAAAAATCCCCAAAAAATCCCAAAAAAATCCCCAAAAAATTCAAAAAAGTCCAAAAAAATCCCCAAAATATCCCCAAAAAATCCCCAAAAATTCCAAAAAAATCCCCAAAAATTCCCAAATTGTCCCCAAATGTCCCCAAAATATCCCAAAAAATCCTCAAAAAATCCCAAAAAATCCCCAAAAAATCCCCAAAAAATCCCAAAAAATTCCCAGAAAATTCCCAAAATTGTCCCAAATTTGTCCCCAAATTGTCCCCAAATTGTCCCCAAATTGTCCCTAAAATTGTCCCCAAATGTCCCCAAAATATCCCAAAAAATCCCTAAAAAATCCCAGAAAAATCCAAAAAAATCCCAAAAAAATCCCAAAAATCCCCCAAAAAATCCCAAAAAATCCCCAAAAAATTCCCAAAAATGTCCCAAAATTGTCCCCAAATTTGTCCCCAAATATCCCAAAAAAATCCCCCAAAAATTCGAAAAAGTCCAAAAAAATCCCCCAAAAATTCCCAAAAAATCCAAAAAAAATACCCAAAAAATGCCAAAAAAATGCCAAAAAAATCCCCAAAAATTCCCAAATTGTCCCCAAATTGTCCCCAAATTGTCCCCAAATGTCCCCAAATTGTCCCCAAATTTGTCCCCCAGCCTACTCCGCCCACCTGGACTCGGAGCTGCCCCCCCAGAGCTTCCTGGGCCCCGAATTTCCCCCGGCGCTGACCCCGACGTCCCCACGGCGCTTCTCACCCGGCCCCAAGGAGCTGCTGCCCGACGATGACGTCCCCAGGTGTGTCCTCGGTGTCCCCAAATGTCCCCAAATGTCCCCAAATGTCACCAGGGGTCACCAAATGTCACCAGGGGTCACCAAATGTCCCCAAGGGGTCACTCAGGGGCTCCCAGAGGTTCCATTTCACACCTGGAGGTCCCCAAAATGTCCCCAAAGTGTCCCCAGGAGTCCCCAAATGTCCCCAAATGTCCCCAGGGGTCACCAAGGGGTCACAAAATGTCCCCAAGGGGTCACTCAGGGTCACTCAGGGGCTCCCCAAGGTTCTATTCCACACCTGGAGGTCCCCAAAGTGTCCCCAAAGTGTCCCCAAATGTCCCCAGGTGTGTCCTCAGTGTCCCCAAATGTCCCCAAATGTCACCAGGGGTCACTCAGGGGCTCCCAGAGGTTCCATTTCACACCTGGAGGTCCCCAAAGTGTCCCCAAAGTGTCCCCAGGAGTCCCCAAATGTCCCCAGATGTCCCCAGGTGTGTCCTCAGTGTCCCCAGATGTCCCCAAATGTCACCAGGGGTCACCAAATGTCACCAGAGGTCCTCAAAGTGTCACCAGGGGTCACCAAGAGGTCACTCAGGGTCACTCAGGGGCTCCCAGAGGTTCCATTCCACACCTGGAGGTCCCCAAAGTGTCCCCAAAGTGTCCCCAGGAGTCCCCAAATGTCCCCAGGGGTCACCAAATGTCCCCAATTGTCCCCAAATGTCACCAGGGGTCCTCAAAGTGTCCCCAGGGGTCACCAAATGTCACCAAGGGGTCACTCAGGGGCTCCCAGAGGTTCCATTCCACACCTGGAGGTCCCCAAAGTGTCCCCAAAGTGTCCCCAGGAGTCCCCAAATGTCCCCAGATGTCCCCAGGTGTGTCCTCAGTGTCCCCAGATGTCCCCAAATGTCACCAGGGGTCACCAAATGTCACCAAATGTCCTCAAAGTGTCCCCAAATGTCCCCAAGAGGTCACTCAGGGGCTCCCAGAGGTTCCATTCCACACCTGGAGGTCCCCAAAATGTCCCCAAAGTGTCCCCAGGAGTCCCCAAATGTCCCCAAATGTCCCCAGGGGTCACCAAGGGGTCACAAAATGTCCCCAAGGGGTCACTCAGGGTCACTCAGGGGCTCCCCAAGGTTCTATTCCACACCTGGAGGTCCCCAAAGTGTCCCCAAAGTGTCCCCAAATGTCCCCAGGTGTGTCCTCAGTGTCCCCAAATGTCCCCAGATGTCACCAGGGGTCCTCAAAGTGTCACCAGGGGTCACCAAATGTCCCCAAGAGGTCACTCAGGGGCTCCCAGAGGTTCCATTCCACACCTGGAGGTCCCCAAAATGTCCCCAAAGTGTCCCCAGGAGTCCCCAAATGTCCCCAAATGTCCCCAGGGGTCACCAAGGGGTCACAAAATGTCCCCAAATGTCCTCAAAGTGTCACCAGGGGTCACCAAGAGGTCACTCAGGGTCACTCAGGGGCTCCCCAAGGTTCTATTCCACACCTGGAGGTTCCCAAAGTGTCCCCAAAGTGTCCCCAGGAGTCCCCAAATGTCCCCAGATGTCCCCAGGTGTGTCCTCAGTGTCCCCAAATGTCCCCAAATGTCCCCAAATGTCACCAGGGGTCACCAAATGTCACCAGGGGTCACCAAATGTCCCCAAGAGGTCACTCAGGGGCTCCCAGAGGTTCCATTTCACACCTGGAGGTCCCCAAAATGTCCCCAAAGTGTCCCCAGGAGTCCCCAAATGTCCCCAAATGTCCCCAGGGGTCACCAAGGGGTCACAAAATGTCCCCAAGGGGTCACTCAGGGTCACTCAGGGGCTCCCCAAGGTTCTATTCCACACCTGGAGGTCCCCAAAGTGTCCCCAAATGTCCCCAGGTGTGTCCTCAGTGTCCCCAAATGTCCTCAAAGTGTCCCCAAATGTCCCCAAATGTCACCAGGGGTCACTCAGGGGCTCCCAGAGGTTCCATTCCACACCTGGAGGTCCCCAAAATGTCCCCAAAGTGTCCCCAGGAGTCCCCAAATGTCCCCAGGAGCCCCCAAATGTCCCCAGATGTCACCAGGGGTCCTCAAAGTGTCCCCAGGGGTCACCAAATGTCCCCAAGAGGTCACTCAGGGTCTCCCAGAGGTTCCATTTCACACCTGGAGGTCCCCAAAGTGTCCCCAGGAGTCCCCAAATGTCCCCAGATGTCCCCAGGTGTGTCCTCAGTGTCCCCAGATGTCCCCAAATGTCACCAGGGGTCACCAAATGTCACCAGAGGTCCTCAAAGTGTCACCAGGGGTCACCAAGAGGTCACTCAGGGTCACTCAGGGGCTCCCAGAGGTTCCATTCCACACCTGGAGGTCCCCAAAATGTCCCCAAAGTGTCCCCAGGAGTCCCCAAATGTCACCAGGGGTCACCAAATGTCCCCAAATGTCCCCAAATGTCACCAGGGGTCCTCAAAGTGTCCCCAGGGGTCACCAAATGTCCCCAAGAGGTCACTCAGGGGCTCCCAGAGTTTCCATTCCACACCTGGAGGTCCCCAAAGTGTCCCCACAGTGTCCCCAGGAGTCCCCAAATGTCCCCAGATGTCCCCAGGTGTGTCCTCAGTGTCCCCAGATGTCCCCAAATGTCACCAGGGGTCACCAAATGTCACCAGGGGTCACTCAGGGTCACTCAGGGGCTCCCCAAGGTTCCATTCCACACCTGGAGGTCCCCAAAGTGTCCCCAAAGTGTCCCCAGGAGTCCCCAAATGTCCCCAGATGTCCCCAGGTGTGTCCTCGGTGTCCCCAGATGTCCCCAAATGTCACCAGGGGTCACCAAATGTCACCAGGGGTCCTCAAAGTGTCACCAGGGGTCACCAAGAGGTCACTCAGGGTCACTCAGGGGCGCCCAGAGGTTCCATTTCACACCTGGAGGTCCCCAAAGTGTCCCCAAAGTGTCCCCAAAGTGTCCCCAGGAGTCCCCAAATGTCCCCAGATGTCCCCAGGTGTGTCCTCGGTGTCCCCAAATGTCCCCAAATGTCACCAGGGGTCACCAAATGTCACCAGGGGTCACCAAGGGGTCACCAAATGTCACCAAGAGGTCACTCAGGGTCTCCCCGAGGTTCCATTTCACACCTGGAGGTCCCCAAAGTGTCCTCAAAGTGTCCCCAAAGTGTCCCCAGGAGTCCCCAAATGTCCCCAGATGTCCCCAGGTGTGTCCTCAGTGTCCCCAAAGTGTCCCCAAAGTGTCCCCAGGAGTCCCCAAATGTCCCCAGATGTCCCCAGGTGTGTCCTCAGTGTCCCCAAATGTCCCCAAATGTCACCAGGGGTCCTCAAAGTGTCCCCAAATGTCCCCAAGGGGTCACTCAGGGTCATTCAGGGGCTCCCAGAGGTTCCATTTCACACCTGGAGGTCCCCAAAGTGTCCCCAAAGTGTCCCCAGGAGTCCCCAAATGTCCCCAGGGGTCACCAAATGTCCCCAATTGTCCCCAAATGTCACCAGGGGTCCTCAAAGTGTCCCCAGGGGTCACCAAATGTCCCCAAGAGGTCACTCAGGGGCTCCCAGAGGTTCCATTCCACACCTGGAGGTCCCCAAAGTGTCCCCACAGTGTCCCCAGGAGTCCCCAAATGTCCCCAGATGTCACCAGGTGTGTCCTCAGTGTCCCCAAATGTCACCAGGGGTCACCAAGGGGTCACCAAATGTCCCCAAATGTCCTCAAAGTGTCCCCAAATGTCACCAAGGGGTCACTCAGGGTCACTCAGGGGCTCCCAGAGGTTCCATTTCACACCTGGAGGTCCCCAAAGTGTCCCCAAAGTGTCCCCAAATGTCCCCAGGTGTGTCCTCAGTGTCCCCAAAGTCCCCAAATGTCACCAGGGGTCCTCAAAGTGTCACCAGGGGTCACCAAATGTCCCCAAGAGGTCACTCAGGGTCACTCAGGGGCTCCCAGAGGTTCCATTTCACACCTGGAGGTCCCCAAAGTGTCCCCAAAATGTCCCCAACTCCCCCAAATCCCCAAAACCCCCCAAACCCCCCAATCCCCAAACCTCCCAAAAATCCCCAAAACCCCCCAAAAAACCCCAAAAACCCCAAAAACCCCCAAATTCCCCCCCAAAAAATCCCCCCCAGGGAACCTCGGCGCATCGTGATCCCTCGAGGCTCCACCGGGCTGGGATTCAACATCGTGGGGGGCGAGGATGGCGAAGGAATCTTCATCTCCTTCATCCTGGCCGGGGGTCCCGCCGACCTCAGCGGAGAACTGCGCAAGGGAGACCAAATCCTATCGGTGGGTGACAAATCTGGGAATTTTTTGGGAATTTTGGGGAATTTTGGGGAATTTTTTAAAGTTTTTTTTTATTTTTTTGAGGGTTTTTTGGGGATTTTTTGGGGATTTTTTTGGGATTTTTTTGAGGGTTTTTTTTGAATTTTGGGGTTTTTTTGGGGGAATTTTTGGGTTTTTTTTGGAGAATTTTTAGGGGGTTTATACAGATTTTTTTGGGATTTTTTTGGGTCTTTTTGGGAATTTTTTGGGTTTTTTTGGGATTTTTTGGGGAATTTTTTTGGTTTTTTGGGGAATTTTTTAGGGATTTTTTGGGGATTTTTTGGGGATTTTTGGGATTTTTTTGGAATTTTTTTGGATTTTTTTGAGGTTTTTTTGGATTTTTTGGGGATTTTGTTTGGATTTTTTTTGGATTTTTTTTTTAAATTTTTTGGGGTTTTTTGGAGAATTTTTAGGGGGTTTATAGGGATTTTTTTGGGAATTTTTGGGAACTTTTTGGATTTTATTTGGGGGATTTATAGGGATTTTTGGGGGATTATTTGGGAATTTTTTTGGTTTTTTGGGGATTTTTTAGGGATTTTTTAGTGTTTTTTTTGGGGGGTTTTTTAGGGATTTTTTGGGGGGTTTTGAGGGATTTTTGGGGGATTTTTTAGGGATTTTTTGGGGATTTTTGGGGGATTTATAGGAATTTTTTTGGGTATTTTTAGGGAATTTTTAGGGATTTTTTGGGGATTTTTTGGGGTATTTTGGGGGATGTTTTTGGGGTCTTCATCTCCTTCATCCTGGCCGGGGGTCCCGCCGACCTCAGCGGAGAACTGTGCAAGGGAGACCAAATCCTATCGGTGGGTGACAAATCTGGGAATTTTTTGGGAATTTTGGGGAATTTTGGGGAATTTTTTAAAGTTTTTTTTTATTTTTTTGAGGATTTTTTGGGGATTTTTTGGGGATTTTTTTGAGGGGTTTTTTTTGAATTTTGGGGGTTTTTTTGGGAAATTTTTGGGGGTTTTTTGGGTATTTTTTGGGGGATTTTTGGGGGATTTTTTGGGGATTTTTTTGGGTTTTTTTGAGATTTTTTAGGGGGTTTATATGGATTTTTTTGGGATTTTTTGGAGTCTTTTTGGGAATTTTTTGGGTTTTTTTGGGATTTTTTGGGGAATTTTTTTGGTTTTTTGGGGAATTTTTTAGGGATTTTTTGGGGATTTTTTGGGGATTTTTGGGATTTTTTTGGAATTTTTTTGGATTTTTTTGAGGTTTTTTTGGAATTTGTTTGGATTTTTTTTGGATTTTTTTTTTAATTTTTTGGGGTTTCTTGGAGAATTTTTAGGGGGTTTATAGGGATTTTTTTGGGAATTTTTGGGAACTTTTTGGATTTTATTTGGGGGATTTATAGGGATTTTTGGGGGATTTTTTGGGAATTTTTAGGGGTTTTTTGGGGGTTTTTTAGGGGATTTTTTAGTGGTTTTTTTTTAATTTTTAGGGGTTTTTTGGGGGTTGTTTAGGGATTTTTGGGGGATTTTTGGGGGATTTTTTGAGTTTTTGGGGATTTTTGGGGGATTTATAGGATTTTTTTGGGGTATTTTTAGGGAATTTTTAGGGAATTTTTTGGGATTTTTTTTTTAATTTTTGGGAACTTTTTGGATTTTATTTGGGGGATTTATAGGGATTTTTGGGGGATTTTTGGGAATTTTTTTTGAGAATTTTTGGGGTTTTTTTTTTATTTTTTAGTGTTTCTTTGGGAATTTTTAGGGGTTTTTTGGGGGTTTTTTTTAGGGATTTTTAGTGGGTTTTTTTGGGATTTTTTTTTTATTTTTTGTGGATTTTTGGGGATTTTTTAGTGTTTCTTTGGGAGTTTTTGGGGTTTTTTTTAGGGTTTTTTTTTAATTTTTGAGGATTTTTTTGGAGGGTTTTTAGGAATTTTTTGGAATATTTTGGGAATTTTTGGGATCTTTTTGAGAATTTTTGGGGGTTTTTTGGGATTTTTGGGGGGAATTTTTTGGGATTTTTTGGAGGCTTTTTGGGGAATTTTTTTAGGGTGTTTATAGGAACTTTTTGGGGTATTTTTAGGGAATTTTTTGAGGTTGAGTTGGGTTTTTTCCCATTTTCCACCCATTATTCCCCCATTTCCACCCTATTTCTCCCCCATTTTTTCCCATTTTTTTCCCATTTTTTTCCCTTTTTTTCCCATTTTCCCCCCGTTTTTTCCCATTTTTTTCTCGTTTTTTCCCATTTTTTCTCGTTTTTTCCCATTTTTTCCCATTTTCCCCCTTAATTTTTAATTTTTTTTCTTTTTTTCCCGTTTTTTCCCATTTTTTCCTGTTTTCACCCCGTTTTTCCCCTCCCACAGGTGAACGGGGTCGATCTCCGCGGGGCCACCCACGAGCAGGCGGCGCTGGCCCTCAAAAACGCCGGCCAGTCGGTGACCATCGTGGCACAGTACCGGCCCGAAGGTGAGCACCCCAAAAACACCCCAAAACACCCCAAAAACACCCAAAAATACCCCCAAAACACCCCAAAAACACCCAAAACCAACCCAAAAACACCCAAAAACACCCAGAAACACCCAGAAACACCCCAAAAACACCAAAAAACACCCCAAAAACACCCAAAAACACCCAGAAACACCCAAAAACACCCAGAAACACCCCAAAAAGACCCCAAAACAACCTTCAAAACACCCCAAAAATAGCCAAAAATACCCAAAAACAGCCAAAAATACCCCAAAAACACCCCAAAAACACCCCTAAATACCAAAAAACCACCCTAAAATACCCTAAAAATGCCCCAAAATACCCCAAAATACCCCAAAAACACCCCAAAACACCCAAAAATACCCAAAAATACCCGAAAATACCTGAAAATACCACAAAAAACCCCTAAATACCCAAAAACAGCCAAAAATACCCAAAAATAACCCCAAAATACCCCCAAACACCCCAAAATTCCCCAAAACACCCCAAAAACAGCCAAAAATACCCCAAAACCCCCCAAAATTTCCCCAAAATTCCAAAAATTCCAGAAATTCCCTAAAAATCCCCCAAAATCCCCAAAAATCTCCCAAAAATTAAAAAAAATCCCCCCAAAAATTCCCAAAAAAATCCCCAAAAAATCCCCAAAAATCTCCCAAAATTCCCAAAAAAACCCAAAAAATTCCCCCAAAAATTCCCAAAAAATTCCCCAAAAATTCCTAAAAATTCCCAAAAATTCCCCAAAAATTCCCCAAAAATTCCCCAAAAAATCCCTAAAAATTCCCAAAAAATTCCTAAAAATTCCCCAAAAAATCCCAAAAATTCCTCAAAAAATCCCCAAAACTTCCCAAAAAAATCCCCAAAAAATTCCCAAAAAATTCCCCAAAAAATCCCCAAAATTCCCCCAAAAATCCCAAAATAATCCCTAAAAATCTCCCAAAAATTCCAAAAAATCCCCAAAAAATTCCAAAAAATCACCAAAAAATTCCCAAAAATTAAAAAAAAATTTCCCAAAAAATCCCTAAAAATTCCCAAAAAAATCCCAAAAATTCCCCAAAAATTCCCAAAAAAATCCCCAAAAATCCCCAAAAATCTCCCAAAAAATCCCCAAAAATCCCCAAAAATCTCCCAAAAAATCCCCAAAAATCTCCCAAAAATTCCCAGAAATCACCAAAAAATTCCCAAAAATTCAAAAAAAAATTCCCAAAAATTCCCAAAAAATTCCCCAAAAATAAAAAAAATTCCCAAAAAATCCCTAAAAATTAAAAAAAAATTCCCTAAAAAATTCCCCCCAAAATCCCAAAAATTCCCCAAAAAATTCCCAAAAAAATCCCCAAAATCCCCAAAAATCTCCCAAAAATTCCAAAAAAATCCCAAAAAATCCCAAAAAATTCCCAAAAAATCCCAAAAATTCCCCAAAATTCCCTAAAAATTCCCAAAATTCCCCAAAAACCTTTGGAATTTGCAGAGTACGGGCGTTTCGAGGCCAAAATCCACGACCTTCGGGAGCAGCTCCTGAGCAGCAGCCTCGGCTCCGGCAGCGCCTCCCTCCGCAGCGACCCCAAACGAGGCTTCTACGTCCGGTGGGAAAAAAGTTTGGGAATTTTTTTTGGGATGGGAAAAAAGTTTGGGAATTTTTGGGGAATTTTTGGGGATTTTTTGGGAATTTTTTGGGGATTTTTTGGGGATTTTTTGGGAATTTTTTGGGGATTTTTTGGGGATTTTTTCGGGTTTTTTGGGGGATTTTTTTGGGGACACCAGGAGTTTTGGGCTGTACTGGGATGAACTGGGATGGACTGGTTCATACTGGTTCATACTGGGATGAACTGGGAGTGCCTGAGGGTGACCCAGGGAAGGTGACAAAGGTGACAAACAGGTGACAAATGGTGACAAAAAGGTGACAAAGGTGACAAAGGTGACAAAACACCCAGGGTAGAGCACCAAGACCAAGTCAGAAATGGGGACACTGCGAGTTTTGGGCTGTACTGGGACGAACTGGTTTATACTGGGATGGACTGGGATGAACTGGGAGTGCCTGAGGGTGACCCAGGGGAGGTGACAAAGGTGACAAAAAGGTGACAAATGGTGACAAACAGGTGACAAAAAGGTGACAAAGTCGACAAGGTCAAGGGGGACAAAAGTGGACACTGGAATGAAATGGGGACACTGCGAGGTTTGGGCTGTACTGGGACGAACTGGTTCATACTGGTTCATACTGGGATGAACTGGGAGTGCCTGAGGGTGACCCAGGGAAGGTGACAAAGGTGACAAACAGGTGACACAGGTGACAAACAGGTGACAAAAAGGTGACAAAGGTGACAAAGGTGACAAAACACCCAGGGTAGAGCACCAAGACCAAGTCAGAAATGGGGACACTGCGAGGTTTGGGCTGTACTGGGATGAACTGGTTTATACTGGGATGGACTGGGATGAACTGGGAGTGCCTGAGGGTGACCCAGGGAAGGTGACAAAGGTGACAAACAGGTGACACAGGTGACAGAAAGGTGACAAAGGTGACAAAGGTGACAAAACACCCAGGGTAGAGCACCAAGACCAAGTCAGAAATGGGGACACTGCGAGGTTTGGGCTGTACTGGGATCAACTGGTTCATACTGGGATGGACTGGGATGAACTGGGAGTGCCTGAGGGTGACCCAGGGAAGGTGACAAAGGTGACAAACAGGTGACACAGGTGACAAACAGGTGACAAAAAGGTGACAAAGTCGACAAGGTCAAGGGGGACAAGAGGGGACACTGGAACGAAATGGGGACACTGCGAGGTTTGGGCTGTACTGGGATCAACTGGTTCATACTGGGATGGACTGGGATGAACTGGGAGTGCCTGAGGGTGACCCAGGGAAGGTGACAAAGGTGACAAACAGGTGACACAGGTGACAAACAGGTGACAAAAAGGTGACAAAGTCGACAAGGTCAAGGGGGACAAGAGGGGACACTGGAACGAAATGGGGACACTGCGAGGTTTGGGCTGTACTGGGACGAACTGGTTTACACTGGTTCATACTGGGATGAACTGGGAGTGCCTGAGGGTGACCCAGGGAAGGTGACAAAGGTGACAAACAGGTGACAAATGGTGACAAACAGGTGACAAAAAGGTGACAAAGTTGACAAGGTCAAGGGGAACAGAGGGGACACTGGAATGAAATGGGGACACTGCAAGTTTTGGGCTGTACTGGGATGAACTGGTTTATACTGGTTCATACTGGGATGAACTGGGAGTGCCTGAGGGTGACCCAGGGAAGGTGACAAAGGTGACAAACAGGTGACAAATGGTGACAAAAAGGTGACAAAGTCGACAAGGTCAAGGGGGACAAGAGGGGACACTGGAACGAAATGGGGACACTGCGAGGTTTGGGCTGTACTGGGATGAACTGGGATGAACTGGTTTATACTGGGATGAACTGGGAGTGCCTGAGGGTGACCCAGGGAAGGTGACAAAGGTGACAAACAGGTGACACAGGTGACAAACAGGTGACAAAAAGGTGACAAAGTCGACAAGGTCAAGGGGGACAAAAGTGGACACTGGAACGAAATGGGGACACTGCGAGGTTTGGGCTGTACTGGGATGAACTGGTTCATACTGGTTCATACTGGGATGAACTGGGAGTGCCTGAGGGTGACCCAGGGAAGGTGACAAAGGTGACAAACAGGTGACAATGCCACCCCAGGGCCCTGTTTGACTACGACAAAGCCAAGGACGTCGGTTTCCTGAGCCAGGCCCTGAGCTTCCGTTTCGGGGACGTTCTGCACGTCCTGGACGCCTCTGATGAGGAGTGGTGGCAGGCCAGGCTGGTGCTGCCCCCCCAGCAGCCCCCCGACATCGGCTTCGTGCCCAGCAAGCGCCGGTGAGCCACTGGTTTATACTGGTTTATACTGGTTTGTACTGGTTTGTACTGGGAGCGAGTTTGGAGCGGTTATAATGGGGTTTAATGGGACTGGGAGGGCACTGGGAGCCACTGGGAGCCACTGGGAGGAACTTTAGGGTCACTGGGAGGTGTCTGGGAGTCACTGGAATAAACCAGGAGTCACTGGTTTGTACTGGTTTATACTGGTTTGTACTGGTTTATACTGGGAGAGAGTCTGGGGGCAGCCGGAGCTGATTCTAGGGGGTTATAATGGGGTTTAATGGGACTGGGAGGGCACTGGGAGCCACTGGGAGCCACTGGGAGGAGCTTGAGGATCACCAGGATATGTTTGGGAGTCACTGGAATAGACCAGGAGTCACTGGGAGTCACTGGTTTATACTGGTTTGTACTGGTTTATACTGGTTTGTACTGGGAGTGAGTTTGGAGCGGTTATAATGGGGTTTAATGGGACTGGGAGGGCACTGGGGCCTTACTGGGATTAACTGGGAGCCACTGGGAGGAGCTTGAGGATCACTGGGAGGTGTCTGGGAGTCACTGGAATAGACCAGGAGTCACTGTTTTATACTGGTTTATACTGGTTTGTACTGGTTTGTACTGGTTTGTACTGGGAGCAAGTTTGGAGCAGTTATAATGGGGTTTAATGGGACTGGGAGGGCACTGGGGCCTTACTGGGATTAACTGGGAGCCACTGGGAGGAGCTTGAGGATCACTGGGAGGTGTCTGGGAGTCACTGGAATAACCCAGGAGTCACTGGGAGTCACTGGTTTATACTGGTTTATACTGGTTTATACTGGTTTGTACTGGGAGCGAGTTTGGAGCGGTTATAATGGGGTTTAATGGTACTGGGAGGGCACTGGGATTAACTGGGAGCCACTGGGAGGAGCTTGAGGATCACTGGGAGGTGTCTGGGAGTCACTGGAATAGACCAGGAGTCACTGGTTTATACTGGTTTATACTGGTTTATACTGGGAGTTGATACCGGGGGGTTCCAATGGGGTTTAATGGAACTGGGAGGGCACTGGGGCCTTACTGGGATTAACTGGGAGCCACTGGGAAGGAGCTGGACCCATCCCAGTGGCTACTGGGAGGGGACTGGTGGCAACTGGGCTGGTCCAAACTGGTCCAAACTGGTCTGGACTGGTCTGGACCGGTCCAAACTGGTTCAAACTGGTCCAAACTGGTCCAAACTGGTCCAAACTGGTCCAAACTGGTTCCAGGGTGGAGCGCCGGGAGTGGACGCGGCTCAAGGCCAAGGATCGGGGGCCGGGAGGTCAAGGTGGGATCCCAAAATTCCCAAATTTCCCCCAAAATTCCCAAATTTCCCCCAAAATTCCCAAATTTCCCCCAAAATTCCCAAATTTCCCCCAGAATTCCCAAATTTCCCCCCCCAGAATTCCCAAAAAACCCAAAATTCCCAAAAAAACCCCAAAATTTCCCCCCAAAAATCCCAAATTTCTCCCAAAATTCCCGAATTTCTGCCCCAAATTCCCAAATTTTCCCCCCAAAATTCCCAAATTCCCCCCAAATCCCCGAAAATTCCCAAATTTGAACCCAAAATTCCCAAATTCCCTCCAGAATTCCCAAATTTTCCATGATTTCCCTCCCCAAATTCCCAAATTTCCCTCCAAAATTCCCATTTTCCCCCCAAAATTCCCAAATTCCCCCCAAAATTCCCAAATTTCCCTCCAAAATTCCCAAATTCCCCCCAAAATTCCCAAATTCCCCCCAAAATTTCCAAATTTCCCCCCAAAATTCCCATTTTCCCCCCAAAATTCCCAAATTTCCCCCAAAATTCCCATTTTTTCCATGATTTCCCTCCCCAAATTCCCAAATTTCCCCCAAAATTCCCAAATTTCCCCCAAAATCTCCCCTCAAATCCCCCAAAATTCCCAATTTCCCCCCCCAAATTCCCAAATTTCCCCCCAAAATTCCCAATTTTCCCCCCCAAAATTCCCAAATTTCCCCCAAAATTCCCAATTTTTCCATGATTTCCCTCCCCAAATTCCCAAATTCCCCCCAAAATTCCCAAATTTCCCCCAAAATCTCCCCTCAAATCCCCCAAAATTCCCAATTTTCTCCCCCAAAATTCCCAAATTCCCCCCAAAATTCCCAATTTTTCCCCAAAATTCCCGATTTTTCCATGATTTCCCTCCCCAAATTCGAAAATTTCCCCCAAAATTCCCAAATTTCCCCCAAAATCTCCCCCAAAATTCCCAAATTTCCCCCCAAAATTCCCAATTTTCTCCCCCAAATTCCCAAATTCCCCCCAAAATTCCCAAATTCCCCCCAAAATTCCCAAATTTTCCCCCCAAAATTCCCAAATATCCCCCAAAATTCCCAAATTTCCCCCAAAATCTCCCCTCAAATCCCCCAAAATTCCCAATTTTCTCCCCCAAATTCCCAAATTTCCCCCAAAATTCCCAATTTTTCCATGATTTCCCTCCCCAAATTCCCAAATTCCCCCAAAAATTCCCAAATTCCCCCCAAAATTCCCAAATTCCCCCCAAAATTCCCAATTTTTCCATTATTTCCCTCCTCAAATTCCCAAAATCTCCCCCAAAATTCCCATTTTCCTCCCAAAATTCCCAAATTTCCCCCAAAATCTCCCCTCAAATCCCCCAAAATTCCCAATTTTCCCCCCAAAATTCCCGAATTCCCCCCAAAATTCCCAAATTCCCCCCAAAATTCCCATTGTTCCCCCCAAAATTCCCAATTCCCCCAAAATCTCCCCCAAAATTCCCAATTTTCCACCCAAAATTCCCAAATTCCCCCCAAAATTCCCAAATTTCCCCTGGAATTCCCGATTTTTCCATGATTTCCCTCCCCAAATTCCCAAATTTCCCCCGGAATTCCCATTTTCCACCCAAAATTCCCAAATTTCCCCCAAAATTCCCATTTTCCACCCAAAATTCCCAAATTTCCCCCCAAAATTCCCAATTTTCTCCACAAATTCCCAATTTTCCCCAAAAATTCCCAATTTTTCCATGATTTCCCTCCCCAAATTCCCAAATTTCCCTCCAAAATTCCCATTTTCCCCCCAAAATTCCCGATTTTCCCCCCAAAATTCCCAAATTTCCCCCAAAATCTCCCCTCAAATCCCCCAAAATTCCCAATTTTTTCCCCCAAAATTCCCATTTTCCCCCCCAAATTCCCAATTTTACCCCCAAAATTCCCAAATTCCCCCCAAAATTCCCAAATTCCCCCCAAAATTCCCAATTTTCTCCCCCAAAATTCCCGATTTTCCCCCAAAATTCCCAAATTTCCCCCAAAATTCCCATTTTCCCCCCAAAATTCCCAAATTTTCTCCCCCAAATTCACAAATTCCCCCCAAAATTCCCAAATTTCCCCCAAAATTCCCATTTTTTCCATGATTTCCCTCCCCAAATTCCCATTTTCCCCCAAATTCCCAAATTTCCCCCAAAATCTCCCCCAAAATTCCCATTTTCCCCCCAAAATTCCCGATTTTCCCCCCAAAATTCCCAAATTTCCCCCAAAATCTCCCCTCAAATCCCCCAAAATTCCCAATTTTTTCCCCCAAAATTCCCATTTTCCCCCCCAAATTCCCAATTTTACCCCCAAAATTCCCAAATTCCCCCCAAAATTCCCAAATTCCCCCCAAAATTCCCAATTTTCTCCCCCAAAATTCCCGATTTTCCCCCAAAATTCCCAAATTTCCCCCAAAATTCCCATTTTCCCCCCAAAATTCCCAAATTTTCTCCCCCAAATTCACAAATTCCCCCCAAAATTCCCAAATTTCCCCCAAAATTCCCATTTTTTCCATGATTTCCCTCCCCAAATTCCCATTTTCCCCCCAAATTCCCTAATTTCCCCCAAAATCTCCCCCAAAATTCCCATTTTCCCCCCAAAATTCCCAATTTTCCACCCAAAATTCCCAAATTTCCCCCAAAATTCCCAATTTTCTCCACAAATTCCCAATTTTCCCAAAAAATTCCCAAATTCCCCCCAAAATTCCCAAATTTCCCCCGGAATTCCCGATTTTTCCATGATTTCCCTCCCCAAATTCCCAAATTCCCCCCAAAATTCCAAATTTCCCCCAAAATCTCCCCCAAAATTCCCAATTTTCTCCCCCAAATTCCCAAATTCCCCCCAAAATTCCCAAATTTCCCCCAAAATTCCCATTTTTTCCACGATTTCCCTCCCCAAATTCCCTTTTTCCCCCCAAAATTCCCAAATTCCCCCCAAAATTCCCAATTTTTCCATTATTTCCCTCCTCAAATTCCCAAAATCTCCCCCAAAATTCCCATTTTCCTCCCAAAATTCCCAAATTTCCCCCAAAATCTCCCCTCAAATCCCCCAAAATTCCCAATTTCCCCCCCAAAATTTCCAAATTCCCCCCAAAATTCCCAAATTTCCCCCAAAATTCCCAAATTTCCCCCCAAAATTCCCAATTTCCCCCCAAAATTCCCAAATTTCCCTCCAAAATTCCCATTTTCCCCCCAAAATTCCCAATTTTCCACCCAAAATTCCCAAATTTCCCCCGGAATTCCCGATTTTTCCATGATTTCCCTCCCCAAATTCAAAAATTTCCCCCAAAATTCCCAAATTTCCCCCAAAATCTCCCCTCAAATCCCCCAAAATTCCCAATTTTTCCCCCAAAATTCCCAATTTTCTCCCCCAAATTTCCCCTGGAATTCCCAATTTTTCCATGATTTCCCTCCCCAAATTCCCAAATTCCCCCCAAAATTCCCAAATTCCCCCCAAAATTCCCGAATTTCCCCCAGAATTCCCAAATTCCCCCCAAAATTCCCAATTTTTCCATGATTTCCCTCCTCAAATTCCCAAATTCCCCCCAAAATTCCCAAATTTCCCTCCAAAATTCCCAAATTTTCTCCCCCAAAATTCCCAAATTTCCCCCAAAATTCCCAAATTTCCCCTGGAATTCCCAATTTTTCCATGATTTCCCTCCCCAAATTCAAAAATTTCCCCCAAAATTCCCAAATTTCCCCCAAAATTTCCAAATTTCCCCCAAAATTCCCATTTTCCCCCCAAAATTCCCAAATTTCCCCCAAAATCTCCCCCAAAATTCCCAATTTCTCCCCAAAATTCCCAATTTTCCACCCAAAATTCCCAAATTTCCCCCAAAATTCCCATTTTCCCCCCAAAATTCCCAAATTTCCCCCAAAATTCCCAAATTTCCCCCAAAATTCCCATTTTTTCCATGATTTCCCTCCCCAAATTCCCAAATTCCCCCCAAAATTCCCAAATTTCCCTCCAAAATTCCCAAATTTCCCCCAAAATCTCCCCTCAAATCCCCCAAAAATTCCCAAATTCCCCCCAAAATTCCCAAATATCCCCCAAAATTCCCAATTTTTCCCCAAAATTCCCAATTTTTCCATGATTTCCCTCCCCAAATTCCCAAATTTCCCTCCAAAATTCCCAAATTTCCCCCAAAATTCCCATTTTCCCCCCAAAATTCCCGATTTTCCCCCCCAAATTCCCAAATTCCCCCCAAAATTCCCAAATTTCCCCCAAAATCTCCCCCAAAATTCCCAATTTTCTCCCCCAAAATTCCCAAATTCCCCCCAAAATTCCCAAATTTCCCCCCAAAATTCCCAAATTTCCCCCAAAATTCCCATTTTTTCCATGATTTCCCTCCCCAAATTCAAAAATTTCCCCCAAAATTCCCAAATTTCCCCCAAAATCTCCCCCAAAATTCCCAATTTTCTCCCCCAAATTCCCAAATATCCCCCAAAATTCCCAAATTTCCCCCAGAATTCCCGATTTTTCCGTGATTTCCCTCCCCAAATTCCCAAATTTCCCCCAAAATTCCCAAATTTCCCCCAAAATCTCCCCCAAAATTCCCAATTTTCTCCCCCAAATTCCCAAATTTCCCTCCAAAATTCCCAAATTTCCCCCAAAATTCCCAGATTTCCCTCCAAAATTCCCATTTTCCCCCCAAAATTCCCATTTTCCCCCCAAAATTCCCAAATTCCCCCCAAAATTCCCAAATTCCCCCCAAAATTCCCAATTTTTCCCCCAAAATTCCCAATTTTTCCCCCCAAAATTCCCAAATTTCCCCCAAAATTCCCATTTTTTCCATGATTTCCCTCCCCAAATTCAAAAATTTCCCCCCAAAATTCCCAAATTTCCCCCAAAATCTCCCCCAAAATTCCCAATTTTCTCCCCCAAAATTCCCAAATTTCCCCCAAAATTCCCAATTTTTCCCAAAAATTCCCGATTTTTCCGTGATTTCCCTCCCCAAATTCCCGGATTTCCCGGCCAGGCCGCGAGGACGCCGTGCTGAGCTACGAGACGGTGACGCAGATGGAAGGTGAGGTTTTCCCGGGAATTTGGGGAAATTCGGGAATTCTGGGGGGAAATTTGGGAATTTTGGGGGAAAATTGGGATTTTTTTGGGGAAAAATCGGGATTTTGAGGGGGAAAATTGGGAATTTTGGGGGAAATTTGGGAATTTGGGGAGGGAAATCTTGGAAAATTTGGGAATTCTGGGCAAAAATTTGGGAATTTTGGGGGAAAAATGGGAATTTTGGGGGGGTTTTGGGGAAAAATTGGGAATTTTGGGGGGAAAAATGGGAACTTGGGGGAAATTTGGGAATTTTGGGGGGAAAATTGGGAATTTTGGGGGGATTTTGGGGTAAAATTGGGAAATTTGGGGGGAAAATTGGGATTTTTTGGGGGAAAATCAGGAATTTTGGGGAAAAATTGGGGATTTGGGGGAAAATTGGGAATTTTGGGGGAAAAATGGGAATTTTGGGGGGAAAATTGGGAATTTTGGGAAAAAATGGGAATTCTGGGGAAAAATTGGGAATTTTGGGGGGAAAAATTGGGGATTTGGGGGGGATTTTGGGATAAAATTGGGAAATTTGGGGGGAAAATTGGGAATTTTGGGGGAATTTTGGGGAAAAATTTGGGATTTTGGGGGAAAATTGGGAATTTTGGGGAAAAATCAGGGATTTGGGGGAAAAATCGGGAATTTGGAGGGAAAAATTGGGGATTTGGGGGAAAAAATGGGAATTTAGGGGGGAAAATTGGGAATTTTGGGGGAAGTTGGGAATTTTGGGCTGAAAATTGGGAATTTGGGGGTATTTTGGGAGGAAAACTGGGAATTTTTTGGGAAAAATTGGGGATTTAGGGGGAAAATTGGGAATTTTGGGAGGAAAACTGGAAATTTTTGGGGGAAAAATCGGGAATTTGTGGGGAAAATCGGGAATTTTTTGGGGAAAATCGGGAATTTTGGGAGGAAAACCGGGAATTTTTTGGGAAAACCCGGGGATTTGTGGGGGAATTGTGGAGTTGAGTGAATTCCTGGGATTTGGGAATTTGGGAATTCTGGGAATTTTGGGAATTTTGGGAATTTGCCCCCTCCCCAGTTCATTACGCGCGGCCGATCATCATCCTGGGCCCCACCAAGGATCGCGTCAACGACGACCTCCTGTCGGAATTCCCGGAGAAATTCGGATCCTGCGTCCCCCGTGAGTCACCTGGGGACACCTGGGGACACCTGGGGACACCAAAACCTCACCTGGGGACACCAAAAACACACCTGGGGACAGCTGGGAACATCTGGGGACACCTGGGGACACTTGGACACACCTGAAACACACCTGGGGACACCAAAACCTCACCTGGGGACACCAAAAACACACCTGGGGACACCTGGGGACACCTGGGGACATCTGGGGACATCTGGGGACACCTGGGGACACCTGAGACACACCTGGGGACACCAAAAACACACCTGGGGACACCTGGGGACACCTGGGGACATCAAAACCTCACCTGGGGACACCAAAAACACACCTGGGGACATCTGGGGACACCTGGGGACACCAAAACCTCACCTGGGCACACCTGGGGACACCTGGGACACACCTGGGGACACCAAAACCACACCTGGGGACACCTGAACACACCTGGGGACACCAAAACCTCACCTGGGGACACCTGGGGACATCTGGGGACACCTGGGGACACCAAAACCACACCTGGGGACACCTGGGGACACTTGGACACACCTGAAACACACCTGGGGACACCAAAACCTCACCTGGGGACACCTGGGGGGACAGGGACACACCTGGGGACACCTGGGAACACCAAAACCACACCTGGGGACACCCAGAACACACCTGGGGACATCTGGGGACACCTGGGGACACCAAAACCTCACCTGGGGACACCTGAGACACACCTGGGGACAGCTGGGGACACCAAAACCACACCTGGGGACACCAAAACCTCACCTGGGGACACCTGAAACACACCTGGGGGTACCAGAAACACACCTGAGATACACCTGGGACACAGCTGGGGGTACCTGGGACACACCTGGGGGTACCTGGGACACACCTGGGCCCTGTTTTTCAGCCATTTCAGGGCTGTTCCTTGCCCCAGGTGTTCCCAGTTTTTTTCCAGATGTTCCCAGGTGTGTCCAGGTGTGTCTCACCTGTGTCACCTGTGTCACCTGCAGACACGACGCGGCCCAAGCGCGAGTACGAGGTGGACGGGCGCGATTATCACACCTGGGGACACCTGGGGGTACCTGGGGACACCTGAAACACACCTGAGATACACCTGGACACACCTGAGACACACCTGGGGACACCTGGGGACACCTGAAACACACCTGGGGGTACCTGAAACACACCTGGGGACACCTGGGGACACCTGGGACACACCTGAGACACACCTGGGGACACCTGAAACACACCTGAGATACACCTGGGGGTACCTGAGACACACCTGGGGACACCTGGGACACACCTGGGGACACCTGGGGGTACCTGGGACACACCTGGGCCCCGTTTTTCAGCCATTTCAGGGCTGTAGCTGCTCCAGTTTTTTTCCAGGTGTTTCCAGGTGTTCTGTACCTGTCCCAGGTGTGTCCAGGTGTGTCTCACCTGTCTCACCTGTGTCACCTGCAGACACGACGCGGCCCAAGCGCGAGTACGAGGTGGACGGGCGCGATTATCACTTTGTGGCGTCGCGGGAGCGGATGGAGAAGGACATCCAGGGCCACAAGTTCATCGAGGCCGGGCAGTACAACAGTCACCTGTACGGGACCAGCGTGCAGTCCGTCAGGGAGGTGGCTGAACAGGTGAGGACACACCTGGACACACACCTGGGGACACCTGGGGACACACCTGGACACAGCTGGATACAGCTGGATACACCTGGGATACACCTGGGGACACCTGGACACACTTGGGGTGGGGCAGTACAACAGTCACCTGTACGGGACCAGCGTGCAGTCCGTCAGGGAGGTGGCTGAACAGGTGAGGACACACCTGGGGACACCTGGGGACACCTGGGGACACACCTGGACACAGCTGGATACAGCTGGATACACCTGGGGTGGGGCAGTACAACAGTCACCTGTACGGGACCAGCGTGCAGTCCGTCAGGGAGGTGGCTGAACAGGTGAGGACACACCTGGGGACACCTGGGGACACACCTGGACACAGCTGGGGACAGCTGGAGATACCTGGGATACACCTGGGGTGGGGCAGTACAACAGTCACCTGTACGGGACCAGCGTGCAGTCCGTCAGGGAGGTGGCTGAACAGGTGAGGACACACCTGGGGACACCTGGGGACACCTGGGGACACAGCTGGACACAGCTGGATACACCTGGGGACAGCTGGAGATACCTGGGATACACCTGGGGTGGGGCAGTACAACAGTCACCTGTACGGGACCAGCGTGCAGTCCGTCAGGGAGGTGGCTGAACAGGTGAGGACACCTGGGGACACACCTGGGGACACACCTGGGGACACCTGGGGACACACCTGGACACAGCTGGATACACCTGGGGACACCTGAGTCACACCTGGATACACCTGGGGACACCTGGGGACACACCTGGACACAGCTGGATACAGCTGGATACACCTGGGGACACCTGAGATACACCTGGGGACACCTGGGTCACACCTGAATACACCTGGATACACCTGGGTGTGATCTGGGGACACCTGGAACACACCTGGGGACACCTGGGTCACACCTGGGTCACACCTGGACACACCTGGGGACACCTGGGGACACCTGGACACACCTGGACACACCTGTGTCACCTGTCCCACCTGCAGGGCAAGCACTGCATCCTGGACGTGTCTGGGGGTGGGACATGGGGACACCTGGGGACACCTGGACACACCTGGGTCACACCTGTGTCACACCTGGGTGTCACCTGGGTGTCACCTGTGTCACACCTGTCCCACCTGCAGGGCAAGCACTGCATCCTGGACGTGTCGGCCAACGCCGTGCGGCGCCTACAGGCGGCTCAGCTCCACCCGATCGCCATCTTCATCCGGCCCAAATCCCTGCAGAACGTGCTGTGAGTCACCTGAGATACACCTGGGGACACCTGGGGACACCTGGGCACACCTGGACACACCTGGGGACACACCTGGGGACACCTGAGATACACCTGGGGTACACCTGGACACACCTGGGGACACTGGGGGTACACCTGAACACACCTGGGGGGGCTCAGCTCCACCCGATCGCCATCTTCATCCGGCCCAAATCCCTGCAGAACGTGCTGTGAGTCACCTGGGGACACCTGGGGACACCTGAACACACCTGAACACACCTGAACACACCTGAACACACCTGGGGCACACCTGGGGGCACTGGGGGTACACCTGAACACACCTGGGGGGGCTCAGCTCCACCCGATCGCCATCTTCATCCGGCCCAAATCCCTGCAGAACGTGCTGTGAGTCACCTGGGGACACCTGGGGACACCTGAACACACCTGAACACACCTGAACACACCTGAACACACCTGGGGCACACCTGGGGGCACTGGGGGTACACCTGGACACACCTGGGGGGGCTCAGCTCCACCCGATCGCCATCTTCATCCGGCCCAAATCCCTGCAGAACGTGCTGTGAGTCACCTGAGATACACCTGGGGACACCTGGGGACACCTGGGGACACCTGGGGACACCTGGACACACCTGGGGTACACCTGAACACACCTGGGGTACACCTGGGGACACCTGGACACACCTGGGGACACACCTGGGCACACCTGGGATACACCTGGGGACACCTGGGTACACCTGGGATACACCTGGGGACACCTGGGTACACCTGAACACACCTGAACACACACCTGAACACGCCTGAACACACCTGGGCACACACCTGACACACACCTGGACACACCTGAACACACCTGGGCACACCTGGGACACACCTGGACACACCTGAACACACCTGGGCACACCTGGGCACACCTGGACACACCTGGCTTGTGGGCGTGGCCAATTGAGGTGGCCATATATGGTGTGGTGGGCGTGGCCAGTCTCGGTGGGCGTGTCCCATGATTCCATATAAGGGTTTGTGGGCGTGGCCAGGGATTCCATATATGGATTTGTGGGCGTGGCCAATCTCGGTGGGTGTGTCCCAGGAGTCCCTATAAGGCTTTGTGGGCGTGGCCATGAATTCCATATAAGGGTTTGTGGGCGTGGCCAGTCTCGGTGGGCGTATCCCGTGATTCCATATATGGATTTGTGGGCGTGGCCAGGGATTCCATATAAGGGTTTGTGGGTGTGTTCCATAATTCCATATATGGATTTGTGGGCGTGGCCAGTGCCAGGGGGCGTGTCCCAGGGTTCCATATATGGATTTGTGGGCGTGGCCAATCTCAGTGGGCGTGTCCCATGATTCCATATATGGATTTGTGGGCGTGGCCAGTCTCAGTGGGCGTGTCCCAGTGTTCCATATATGGGTTTGTGGGCGTGGCCAATCTCACTGGGCATGTTCCATATATGGATTTGTGGGCATGGCCTGTGACAGGGGGTGTGTCCCAGTGTTCCATATATGGGCTTGTGGGCGTGGCCAGTGGTGGGGGCGTGTACTGGGATGCCATATAAGGATTTGTGGGCGTGGCCAATGCCAGGGGGCCTGTCCCAGTGTTCCATATATGGATTTGTGGGCGTGTCCCAGAGTTCCATATATGGATTTGTGGGCGTGGCCAATGCCGGGGGGCTGTGTCCCAGAGTTCCATATATGGATTTGTGGGCGTGGCCAGTCTCGGTGGGCGTGTCCCAGTGTTCCATATATGGATTTGTGGGCGTGGCCAGTGCCAGGGGGCGTGTCCCAGAGGTCCATATATGGATTTGTGGGCGTGGCCTGTGACAGTGGGAGTCTATGGGGATTCCATATAAGGGTTTGTGGGCGTGGCCAATGCCAGGGGGCGTCTGGGGATCCCATATACGGATTTGTGGGCGTGGCCAATGCCAGGGGGCGTGTCCCAGAGTTCCATATATGGATTTGTGGGCGTGGCCAATGCCAGGGGGCGTGTCCCAGAGTTCCATATAAGGGTTTGTGGGCGTGGCCAGTGCAGGGGGTGTGTCCCATGATTCCATATAAGGGTTTGTGGGCGTGGCCAGTCTCGGTGGGCGTGTCCCAGTGTTCCATATAAGGGTTTGTGGGCGTGGCCAGTGCCAGGGGGCGTGTCCCGATGTGGCCCCGCCCCCAGGGAGATCTCCAAGCGCGTGAGCGAGGAGCAGGCGCGGAAAGCGTTCGACAGAGCCACCAAACTGGAGCAGGAGTTCACCGAGTGCTTCTCAGGTGAGAGCCAAAATCACACCTGGGGGGGCCCAAAACTCACCTGGGACACCCAAAATCACACCTGGGGGGGCCAAAACTCACCTGGGACACCCAAAATTACACCTGGGACACCCAAAATCACACCTGGGGGGGCCCAAACTCACCTGGGACACCCAAAATCACACCTGGGGGGGCCCAAACTCACCTGGGACACCCAAAATCACACCTGGGACACCCAAAATCACACCTGGGGGGGCCAAAACTCACCTGGGACACCCAAAATCACACCAGGGACACCCAAAATCACACCTGGGACACCCAAAATCACACCTGGGGGGGCCAAAACTCACCTGGGACACCCAAAATCACACCTGGGACACCCAAAATCACACCTGGGGGGGCCCAAACTCACCTGGGACACCCAAAATCACACCTGGGACACCCAAAATCACACCTGGGGGGGCCAAAATCACACCTGGGGGGGCCAAAACTCACCTGGGACACCCAAAATCACACCTGGGGCACCCAAAATCACACCTGGGACACCCAAAATCACACCTGGGACACCCAAAATCACACCTGGGGGGCCCAAATTCACCTGGGACACCCAAAACTACACCTGGGGGAGCCAAAATCACACCTGGGGGGGCCCAAACTCACCTGGGACACCCAAAAATTCACCTGGGACACCCAAAATTCACCTGGGACACCCAAAAACTCACCTGGGACACCCAAAATTACACCTGGGACACCCAAAAACTCACCTGGGACACCCAAAAACTCACCTGGGACACCCAAAATTCACCTGGGGTGTCCGAAATCACCTGGGGGAGCTCAAAATCCACCCAAAATTCACCTGGGACACCCAAAATTACACCTGGGGGGGCCAAAACTCACCTGGGACACCCAAAATTCACCTGGGGGGTCTGAAATCACCTGGGACACCCAAAACTACACCTGGGACACCCAAAATCTCACCTGGGGTGTCCGAAATCACCTGGGGGAGCTCAAAATCCACCCAAAAACTCACCTGGGGGGTCTGAAATCACCTGAGACACCCAAAAATTCACGTGGGACACCCAAAAATTCACCTGGAGGGGTCTGAAATCACCTGGGACACCCAAAATACACCTGGGACACCCAAAAACTCACCTGGGACACCCAAAATTACACCTGGGACACCCAAAATTCACCTGGAGGGGTCTGAAATTCACCTGGGACACCCAAAAATTCACCTGGGACACCCAAAATTCACCTGGGACACCCAAAAATTCACCTGGGACACCCAAAATTCACCTGGAGGGGTCTGAAATCACCTGGGACACCCAAAAATTCACGTGGGACACCCAAAAACTCACCTGGGACACCCAAAATTCACCTGGGACACCCAAAAACTCACCTGGGACACCCAAAATCACACCTGGGACACCCAAAATTCACCTGGGACACCCAAAATTCACCTGGGACACCCAAAAACTCACCTGGGACACCCAAAATTACACCTGGGACACCCAAAATTCACCTGGGGGGGTCTGAAATCACCTGGGACACCCAAAAATTCACCTGGGACACCCAAAATCACACCTGGGACACCCAAAATTACACCTGGGACACCCAAAATTCACCTGGGACACCCAAAAATTCACCTGGGACACCCAAAATTACACCTGGGACACCCAAAATCACACCTGGGACACCCAAAATTCACCTGGGACACCCAAAAATTACACCTGGGACACCCAAAATTCACCTGGAAGGGGCAAAATTCACCTCTACCCCTCCCCAAACCCCTCCAAAAATTACCAAAAAATTCCCAAAAATTCCCAAAAATTCCCAAAATTCCTTTTCTTCACCTGAACACGTCTCTACCCACCCAAAACCCCCAAAATTCACCAAAATCTCCAAAAATCCACATTTTTATCACATTTTAACACCTTTTCCCTCCCCAAAACCCCTCAAAAATTCCCAAAAAATTCCCAAAAAATTCTCAAAAATCCCAAAAATTCCCAAAAAATTCCCAAGTTCCCTAAAATCCCTTTTTCCCTTTCCAGCTGCATTTCTGCCCACCCAAAACCCCCAAAATTCACCAAAATTCGCCAAAAATCCGCATTTTTTTCGCATTTGCCCCCAAAAAAATCCTCAAAAATTCCCAAAAAATTCCCGAAAAATTCTCAAAAATCCCAAAAATTCCCCAAAAATTCCCAAATTCCCTAAAATCCCTTTTTCCCTTTCCACCTGCATTTCTACCCACCCAAAACCCCCAAAATTCACCAAAATTCGCCAAAAATCCACATTTTTTTCAGATTTAAACACCTTTACCCTCCCCAAAACCCCTCAAAAATTCCCAAAAAATTCCCAAAAAATTCCCGAAAAATTCCCAAAAATTCCCAAAAATTCCCAAATTCCCTAAAATCCCTTTTTTCCTTTCCAGCTGCATTTCTACCCACCCAAAACCCCCCAAAATTCGCCAAAAATTCACATTTTTTTCACATTTACCCCCCAAAAAAACCCTCAAAAATTCCTGAAAAATTCCCGAAAAAATCTCAAAAAATCCCAAAAAATTCCCAAATTCCCAAAAATCCCTTTTTTCCTTTCCAGCTGCATTTCTAACCACCCCAAACCCCCAAAATTCGCCAAAAATTCACATTTTTTTCGCATTTACCCCCAAAAAAACCCTCAAAAATTCCTGAAAAATTCCTGAAAAATCTCAAAAATTCCCAAAAAATTCACAAATTCCCAAAAATCCCTTTTTTCCTTTCCACCTGCATTTCTACCCACCCAAAACCCCCAAAATTTGCCAAAAATCCGCATTTTTTTCGCATTTACCCCCAAAAAAACCCCTCAAAAATTCCCGAAAAATTCCCGAAAAATCCCCAAAAAATCCCAAAAATTCCCAAAAAATCCCAAAAAATTCCAAAAAATCCCCAAAAAAATCCCAAAATTCCCAAATTCCCTAAAATCCCTTTTTTTTATTTATAAACATTTTTACCCACCCCAACCCTCCCAAATTGACCAAAATTCGCCAAAAATCCACATTTTTTCACATTTACCCCCAAAAAAACCCTCAAAAATTCCTGAAAAATTCCCAAAAAATTCCCCAAAAATCCCAAATTTCCCAAAATCCCTAAAATCCCTTTTTTTTTATTTATAAACATTTCTACCCACCCAAAACCCCCAAAATTCACCAAAAATCCACATTTTTTTCACATTTACCCCCCAAAAAATCCTCAAAAATTCCCAAAAAATTCCCGAAAAATTCCAAAAATTCAAAAAAATTCCCAAAATCCCTAAAATTCCCATTTTTTCCCTTTCCAGCTCCATTTCTACCCACCCAAAATTCGCCAAAAATTCGCCAAAAATTCACATTTTTTTCGCATTTACCCCCAAAAAAATCCTCAAAAATTCCCGAAAAATTCCCGAAAAATCTCAAAAAATCCCAAAAAATTCCCAAATTCCCAAAATCCCTAAAATTCCCATTTTTTTCCCTTCCCAGCCATGGTGGAAGGCGACAGCTTCGAGGAGATTTACCACAAAGTCAAACGAGTCATCGAGGACCTTTCAGGACCTTTCATTTGGGTCCCGGCCCGCGAACGGCTTTAGGGGGAGGGGGGGGAGGGGTCCCAAAAAAAAATAAAAATTCCCCTCCCCCTCCTTCCCAAAAATTCCCAAAATTCCATCAGGAATTTTGGGGGGGGGGGAGGGGGGAGGGGAGAAGGGAAAAAAAAAAAATTCCCCAAAAAATCAAAAGTGGGGGAGGGGCGGTTTTGGTGTTTTTTGGGGGATTTTTTTTTTTTTTTTTTTTTTTTGGGGGGGGGGGAGGGGGGTGGGGGAGGGGTGGGGAAGCCCCTCCCCCACCCCCTCACCCCCCCCACCCCCCAAAAAAAAAAAAATTTGGAGTTTTTTTTTTTTTTTTGTACATATTTAAACTCTATATTTGTAACGCCCGGGGAGGGGGAGGGGGAGGGGAGGGGTGGGGGAGGGGGAGGGGGAGGGGTTTTTGGGGAAGTTGGAGGGGGGGGGGGGGGAGGGGGGGGGGTGGAAATCTCTCCCAAAAATCGGCCTCTTTCCCGGTCTTGGAAATTTTTGGGAAGGGAGGGGGAAAATTTGGGAAAAATAATTTAAAAAAAATAAAATTATAATTAAAAAAAAAATAATAAAAATTAAAAAAAAAAATTGAAAATTAAAGAGGGTGGGGGGAGGGGTTTTTGGGGTGAAATGAGGAGATTTTGGGGGTTTGGGGAGGTCCAGGAATTGGAATTTGGGGAGATTTTGGGGGGTTTTGGGGGTGGGAAAGGAGCGTGGGAAACAGCGCGGGAGCAGCAGCCAATCAGAAGCGAGAACGGGCAGAGGGGGCGTGGCCAAAGCGGGTTTTGAATGGCGGGTGGGATTTATGAATGGGGTGAAGTTGTAAAGGGGCGTGGCTTAGAAAAAGGCGGGAATTCTGAATGGGGTGAAGTTGTAAAGGGGCGTGGCTTAGAAAAAGGCGGGAATTATGAATGGAGCACAGTTGTAAAGGGGCGTGGCTTAGAAAAAGGCGGGAATTATGAATGGAGGGCGTGGTTTATGAATGGGGCCACCTCAGCACCCCTCCCCCCACCCTAATTACCGTTAATTAGCCGCTGTAATTAATTAATTAACGACCAAAAAAAGGGGGGGGAGGCCCCTCAGGAATGGGGGGACCCCAAATTTATTTTGGGGGGGGAGGGGCGCTCTGGCCACGCCCATTTCCCATTTGGGGGGGGCAGCCCCTCCCCCACCTTGGTCCGAGGGGGTTTTTTGGGGGGAATTTGGGAATTTTTGGGGAAAATTTGGGAATTTTGGGGGGAATTTGGGAATTTTGGGGGTCCCTGAGGTTTTTGGAGGATCCCAGGAAGGATTTTTTGGGAGAATCCCCCCAAAAAAATTTGGGATCATCATTCCCAAAATCCTCCCCCCACCCCCCCCAAAAAAATCCGATTTTTAATCCCAAAAAATCCCAATTTTGGGATTTTCCCCCCAAAATGATTTTTTTTGGGAGATGGGGGGAGGGGAAATCCTGATTTTTAGGGAATTTTTTTAGGGAAAAATCCCATAAAATTTAAATTTATTTTTTCCGTGATTTTAATTTTTGGTCCCGACCCAAAATCCCCGATTTTTTAATCCTTAAAAAATTCAATTTTTGGGATTTTTTGATGGGGTTTTTTGGGGTTTTTTTGGGAATTTTGGGGGGGTTTTGGGGTTTTTTGGGATGCTGGGAATTTTGGGATCATTCTTTTTTGGGATGGGGATCCTTGGAACCCCCCAAAAGCAACACCTGGGTCAGCAGGACCCCGTTACAGGCGGCCGAGGCTGCGAAGGTCGAGGCCAAAAGGAGATCCCCGGTTTCCTGTAGGGGAGGTTTGGGAAAAATTTGGGAATTTTTGGGAAATTTGGGGGATTTTGGGGGGTTTTGGGAATTTTTGGGAATTTTTTGGGGAATTTTTGGGGTTTTTTTGGGAATATTTTTGGGTTTTTTGGGAATTTTTGGGGGATTTTTTGGGATTTTTTGGGGTTTTTTTGGGAATTTTTGGGGTTTTTTGGGGGGAATTTTTGGGGGGTTTTTGGGATTTTTTTTGGGTTTTTGGGGAATTTTTGGGTTTTTTTTTAATTTTTGGGGGTTTTTTTTGGAATTTCTGGGGTTTTTTGGGGTTTTTGGGGAATTTTGGGAATTTTTGGGGTTTTTTTTTAATTTTTGGGGGTTTTTTTGGGGAATTTTTGGGGTTTTTTTGGGGAATTTTTGGGGATTTTTGGGGGTTTTTTTTGGGAATTTTTGGGGTTTTTTTGGGTTTTTTTTGGGAATTTTTGGGGTTTTTTGGGGGAATTTTTGGGGTTTTTGGGGATTTTTGGGGTTTTTTTGGGAATTTTTGGGGTTTTTTTGGGGAATTTTTAGGGGTTTTTTGGGAATTTTTTGGGGATTTTTTGGGGATTTTTTGTGATTTTTTGGGGGTTTTTTGGGAATTTTTAGGGTTTTTTGGGGGAATTTTTGGGGATTTTTTGGGGAATTTTTGGGGAATTTTTGGGATTTTTTGGGAATTTTTGGGGTTTTTCGGGGGGAATTTTTGGGGTTTTTTTTTGGGAATTTTTGGGGATTTTTTTGGGAATTTTGGGATTTTTTGGGGGGAATTTTGGGGAATTTTTGGGGTTTTTGGGGAATTTTGGGGTTTTTTGGAATTTTTTGAGGTTTTTTGGAATTTTGGGGGTTTTTTTGTGATTTTTTGGGGGGTTTTTTTGGGGAATTTTTGGGGTTTTTTTGGGAATTTTTGGGGTTTTGTTGGGGAATTTTTGGGTTTTTTTGGGGTTTTTGGAGAATTTTGGGGATTTTTTGGGGTTTTTTTTTTATTTTTGGGGTTTTTTTGGCATTTTTGGGGGTTTTTTGGGGGGGAATTTTTGGGGATTTTTTGGGGAATTTTTGGTATTTTTTGGGAATTTTTGGGGTTTTTTGGGGGGAATTTTTGGGGTTTTTTTTGGGAATTTTTGGGGCTTTATTAGAAGTTTTTGGGGTTTTTTTTTTAATTTTTGGGGTTTTTTGAGAATTTTTGGGGTTTTTTGGGGAATTTTTGGGGCTTTTTTGGGAGTTTTTGGGCATTTTTGGAAGAATTTTGGGGTCTGGAGGGGATTTTTGGGGTTTAAATGGGGATTTTTGGGATTTTAATGAAAAATTTTAGGGATTTTTGGGGTTTTTGGGGAATTTTTGGGGGTTTTGAGAGAATTTGGGAATTTTTTGGGAATCCTGGAGGGAATTTGGGTGAATTTTGGGGGTCCTGGGTGACTTTTTAGGATCCAGGAATTTTTTGGGGAGGGGTCTCACCTCAAGTGACGAATCCTGAGCCAATTTTGGGTGAATTTTGAGCAATTTTGAGTAAAAATTTGGGGTTTTTTTGTGGGTTTTGAGATCCAGGATTTTTTTGGGAATTTTTGGGGGTTTTTGGGAATTTTTGGGGGTTTTGAGAGAATTTGGGAATTTTTTGGGAATCCTGGAGGGAATTTGGGTGAATTTTGGGGTTCCTGGGTGACTTTTTAGGATCCAGGAATTTTTTGGGGAGGGGTCTCACCTCAAGTGACGAATCCTGAGCCAATTTTGGGTGAATTTTGAGCAATTTTGAGTAAAAATTTGGGGTTTTTTTGTGGGTTTTGAGATCCAGGATTTTTTGGGAATTTTTTTGGGGATTTGAGGGATTTTTGGGGAGGGGTCTCACCGTGAGGGAGGTGAAGATTCGGGCCAGGGCCCCCCCAAAAAGGAGCCCCGTGGAGACCCCCGAGAGCTGCCCCGTGTGGCCCTGCCGGGCGTTGGTGACGATCTGGAGAAGCTGCAGGAGGGAAAAATTTGGGAATTTTGGGAAAAATTGGGGAATTTTGGGGAATTTTTCAGGATTTTTGGGGAATTTGGGGGGATTTTGGGGGAATTTTGGGGGAATTTTGGGGAATTTTTGGGAATTTTTGGGAATTTTGGGGAATTTTGGGGAATTTTTGGGGAATTTTGGGGGAAGTTTGGGGAATTTTTTGGGATTTTTGGGTAATTTTGGAGGATTTTTGGGGATTCTGGGGAATTTTTGGGGATTTTGGGGGAATTTTTGGGGGAATTTTGGGGGATTTTTGGGGGAATTTTGGGGGATTTTGGGGGAATTTTTGGGAATTTTTGGGAATTTTGGGGGGAATTTTGGGGGATTTTTGGGGATCCAGATAAATCAGGGAGGTGGAAAAGGTTTGGATCGGCCCAAAATTCCATCCAGGACCCCCCAAATCCTCCCCAAATCCCCTCAGGACCCCCCAAAATCTCCCCAGGACCCCCCAAATCCTCCCCAAATCCCCCCAAGGACCCCCAAATCTGCCCCAAATCCCATCCAGGACCCCCCAAATCCCCTCAGAACCCCCCAAATCCTCCCCAGTCCCATCCAGGACCCCCCAAATCCCCCCCAAATCCCCTCAGGACCCCCCAAATCTCCCCCAAATCACCTCAGGACCCCCCAAATCCCCCCAGGACCCCCCAAAATCTCCCCAGGACCCCCCAAATCCTCCCCAAACCCCTCCAGGACCCCCCAAACCATCCCCAATTCCCATCCAGGACCCCCCAAACCCCCCCAGGACCCCCAAAATCCCCCCCAAATCCCCCCAGGACCCCCCAAATCCTCCCCAAATCCCCCCAGGACCCCCCAAATCCTCCCCAAATCCCATCCAGGACCCCCCAAATCCCCCCCAAATCCCCCCAGTCCCCCCCAAATCCCCCCCAATCCCCCCCCACCCTGCTGAGGATGATGATGGGCAGGTTCAGGGCCTGCAGGGCGGTGACGAAGCTCAGCGGCGTCAGCGGAGACACCAAAACCCCCAAAAACGCCCCAAAAACGGCCACAAACGCCAGCCCTGGGTGGGGAGGGGACAAAAAAGGTTCAGGAGACCCCAAAAAACCCCAAAATCCCCCAAAATCCCCCCAAAATCCCCCCCAAAATCCCAGACAAACCTCGGCCCGTGCGGCCCCCGAAGTGCAGGATGAGGAAGAGGAGGGTGAGGGTCTGAAGGAGGAGGAAGAGCGACTCCCCCCAGGCGCTGGAGGAATTTTTTGGGGGGGTCAGGAGAGGTTGGGGACCCCCAAAAATGGATTTGGGATGTCCCAAAACCCCCCAGGAGGGGAAGAAAAGGGGAAAAATGAAGGGGAAATGGGTGAAAATCGACTCAAAACTTCCTAAAATCCACTCAAAACTTCCCAAAATTCCCTTAAAAATTCCCAAATCCCCCTAAAAATTCCCAAAATCCCCCTAAAAATTCCCAAAATCCCCCCAAAAATTCCCAAAATTCCCTCAAAAATTCCCAAATCCCCCCAAAACTTCCCAAAATCCCCCTAAAAATTCCCAAATCCCCCCAAAAATTCCCAAATCCCCCCAAAACTTCCCAAAATCCCCCCAAAAATTCCCAAAATCCCCTTCAGATGCCCCAAAATTCCCAAAATCTCTCCCAAAATTCCCCAAAATCCCTCTCAGATCCCCCAAACTCCCCAAAATCTCTCCCAAAATCCCTCTCAAGTTCCCAAAATCCACCCTAAATCTCTCCCAAACTCCCCAAAATCCCTCCCAAAATTCCCCAAAATCCTTCCCAGGCATCCCAAAACTCCCCAAAATCTCTCCCAAACTTCCCAAAATTCCCCAAAATCCCTCTCAGATCCCCAAAACATCCCAAAATCCCTCCCAAACTTCCCAAAATTCCCCAAAATCCTCTCAGATCCCCCAAACTTCCCCAAAATCCCTCCCAAAATTCCCAAAATTCCCAAAATTCCCCAAAATCCCTCTCAGATCCCCAAAATCCACCCGAAATCCCTCCCAGAACCCCCCAAAATCCCTCCCAAAATTCCCAAAATCCCTCTCAGATCCCCCCAAACATCCCAAAACTCCCCCAAATCCCGCCCAGACCCCCCCAAATTCGCCTCCAAACCCTCTCAGCTCCCTCCCAAACCTCCCAAAAGCCCCAAAATCGCCCGGATTTGCCCCAAAAACCTGAAGGGGAAGCTCCTGGCGCAGCCGTAGCCCACGGAGCCCCCCAGGGCCAGCAGCTCCAGCAGCACCGAGGGGAGGCTGAGCCCCCCACCACTGCGGGACCCCCAAACCTTCAGCAGCTGCGGGACCTTCACTGGGAGGGAGAAATGGGGTTAAAAACCAAAAAAAACACCCCAAAATACCCCAAAACCACCCCAAAATACCCCAAAATCGCTTTAAAATACCCCAAAATTCACCCCAGGGACCCCCAAACCTTCAGCAGCTGCGGGAGCTTCACTGGGAGGGAGAAATGGGGTTAAAATCCAAAAAGAAACCCAAAAAAACCACCCCAAAATACCCCAAAACCGCTTTAAATTACCCCAAAATACCCCAAAACTACTTAAAATACCCCAAAAACTGCTTTAAATTACCCCAAAATCGCTTTAAAATACCCCAAAATTCACCCCAGGGACCCCCAAACCTTCAGCAGCTGCGGGAGCTTCACTGGGGGGGAGAAATGGGGTTAAAAACCAAAGAAAACACCCCAAAATACCCCAAAACCCCCTCAAAACCACCCCAAAATACCCCAAAACTGCTTTAAAATACCCCAAAATACCCCAAAACTACTTAAAATTGACCCAAAATTCACCCCAGGGACCCCCAAACTTCAGCAGCTGCGGGACCTTCACTGGGAGGGAGAAATGGGGTTAAAAACCAAAAAAAACACCCCAAAATACCCCAAAACTGCTTTAAAATACCCCAAAATCGCTTTAAAATACCCCAAAATTCACCCCAGGGACCCCCAAACCTTCAGCAGCTGCGGGAGCTTCACTGGGAGGGAGAAATGGGGTCAAAAACCAAAAAAAACACCCCAAAATACCCCAAAACCGCTTTAGATTACCCCAAAATACCCCAAAACCACCCCAAAATACCCCAAAACCACCTCAAAACCACCTCAAAATACCCCAAAACCGCTTAAAATTGACCCAAAATTCACCACTGAGGGACCCCCAAACCTTCAGCAGCAGCGGGAGCTTCACTGGGAGGGAGAAATGGGGTTAAAAACCAAAAAAAAACCCCAAAATACCCCAAAACCCCCTCAAAATACCCCAAAACCACCCCAAAATACCCCAAAACTGCTTTAAAATACCCCAAAATTCACCCCAGGGACCCCCAAACTTCAGCAGCTGCGGGAGCTTCACTGGGAGGGAGAAATGGGGTTAAAAACCAAAAAAAACACCCCAAAATACCCCAAAACCCCCTCAAAACCACCCCAAAATACCCCAAAACTGCTTTAAAATACCCCAAAATACCCCAAAACTACTTAAAATTGACCCAAAATTCACCCCAGGGACCCCCAAACCTTCAGCAGCTGCGGGAGCTTCACTGGGAGGGAGAAATGGGGTTAAAAACCAAAAAAACCACCCCAAAATACCCCAAAACCCCCTCAAAACCCCCTCAAAACCACCTCAAAATACCCCAAAACTGCTTAAAATTGACCCAAAATTCACCCCAGGGACCCCCAAACTTCAGCAGCTGCGGGACCTTCACTGGGAGGGAGAAATGGGGTTAAAAACCAAAAAAAACACCCCAAAATACCCCAAAACCCCCTCAAAATACCCCAAAATCCTTCAAAATTACCCCAAAATTCACCCCAGGGACCCCCAAACCTTCAGCAGCTGTGGGAGCTTCACTGGGAGGGAGAAAAGGGGTTAAAAACCAAAAAAAAAAACACCCCAAAATACCCCAAAACCACCTCAAAATACCCCAAAATACCCCAAAACTACTTAAAATACCCCAAAAACTGCTTTAAAATACCCCAAAATACCCCAAAAACTGCTTTAAAATACCCCAAAATCGCTTTAAAATACCCCAAAATTCACCCCAGGGACCCCCAAACCTTCAGCAGCTGTGGGAGCTTCACTGGGGGGGAGAAATGGGGTTAAAAACCAAAAAAAAGCCCCAAAATACCCCAAAACTGCTTTAAAATACCCCAAAAATATGAAAAAATCACTTTAAATTACCCCAAAATTGACCCAAAATTCACCCCAGGGACCCCCAAACTTCAGCAGCTGCGGGACCTTCACTGAGAGAGGAAAAACCCAAAAAACAACCCAAAATTATCCCAAAAATAATTTAAGACTTTTAAATCTTCAAATTTCTCCCAGAACCTCCCAAAATCTCCTCAGATTCCCTCAAAATCTCCTCAGATTCCCTCAAAATCTCCTCAGATTCCCTCAAAATCTCCTCAGGCCCTTACCCAGGACGGATCCCGCCACGATGCCGTAGCCCAAAACTTTGCTCAGGAGGATTTTTAAGCACGGAACTGCAAAAAAAGAACAAAAGTGACGTCAAAATTCCCGATTTTTTATCAAAATCCCTCAAAAATTCCTCAAAATCCCCTCAAAAAATTCCTCAAAATTTGAAATATTCCCCCAACACCCAAAACAAAGATGGCGGCAGCGTCGCCCTCACAGCCAAAACAAAGATGGCGGCGCTTCCTTTTTCCCGCGCCCACAACCAAGATGGCGGCGCCCATTCGCAATTCCCGCCCTTAATTAAAATGGCGGCCGCCCCCACAGCGCTGAAAGACGCCCCAAAGTCCCCCTCAAAACCCCCAGAAAAGCCCCAAAAAGCCCCAAAATCGCTCCCCGCGACCCCTCCGGCACCATCGAGGAGTTGAAAGCGCAGGAAGAATTGGTCGAAGCAATGTTCGGGCAGCAGGAACGGGACGAGCCAAGGCCGGAGAGGCTCCATGGCGGCTCCCGCGCTGAGCGGAAAACGGCGGGAAAAGCCTCACGCTCGTTCTGATTGGCTGAGCCGCCAGAAAATCCCGCCTCTTTAAGCCCGCCCCGCAATTCGATTGGTTAGAATTGATGAGTGACCTGCCAATCAAATCCTGAAGCGCGCGGCGATTGGTTAATGCTTAATTGCGCAACGCGATTGGATGAGTGGGCGTAAAGCTCCGCCCCGCTCTGGCGCGGCGGGCTCTGATTGGTCAGATTAAATTAATTAAATTAATTAAATTAATTAATTAAAATTAAGGCGATTAAAGTTTTAAATCCCTCAGAATCCCACAGAATTCCTCCAGATTTGCATCCCCCCAAAAAAATCCCTTTAAATCCTCCCTTTAAAGCCTCAAATGTGAGTGTTTTGACTTTAGGGGATTCCAGAGGGGTTCGGGCTCCAAATTTGGGAGAATTTGAGGAAATTTGAGGGAATTTGAGGGAATTTGAAAGAATTTGGGGGAATTTGAGGGAATTTGAGGGAATTTGAGGGAATTTGAGGGGTTCGGGATCTGAATTTGGGGGAATTTGAGGGGATTTGAGGGAATTTGAGGGGTTCGGGATCCGAATTTGGGGGAATTTGAGGGAATTTGAGGGGATTTGAGGGGTTCGGGATCCGAATTTGAAGGAATTTGAGGGAATCTGAGGGGATTTGAGGGGTTCGGGATCTGAATTTGAGGGAATTTGAGGGGATTTGAGGGGTTCGGGATCCGGATTTGGGGGAATTTGGGGGAATTTGAGGGGTTCGGGATCTGAATTTGAGGGAATTTGAGGGGATTTGAGGGGTTCAAGATCCGAATTTGGGGGAATTTGAGGGGATTTGAGGGAATCTGAGGGAATTTGAGGGGTTCAGGATCTGAATTTGAGGGAATTTGAGGGAACTTGAGGGGTTCGGGATCCGGATTTGGGGGGATTTGAGGGAATTTGAGGGGATTTGAGGGGTTCGGGATCCGAATTTGAGGGAATTTGAGGGAATTTGAGGGAATTTGAGGGGTTCGGGATCTGAATTTGGGGGAATTTGAGGGAATTTGAGGGAATTTGAGGGGTTCGGGATCCGAATTTGAGGGAATTTGAGGGGATTTGACGGAATTTGAGGGGTTCGGGATCCGAATTTGGGGGAATTTGAGGGAATTTGAGGGGTTCAAGATTCAAATTTGGGGGAATTTGAGGGGTTCGGGATCCGGATTTGGGGGAATTTGAGGGAATTTGAGGGAATCTGAGGGGTTCAAGATCCGAATTTGGGGGAATTTGAGGGGTTCGGGATCCGAATTTGAGGGAATTTGAGGGAATTTGAGGGAATCTGAGGGGTTCAAGATCCGAATTTGGGGGAATTTGAGGGAATCTGAGGGGATTTGAGGGGTTCAGGATCTGAATTTGAGGGAATTTGAGGGAATTTGAGGGGTTCGGGATCCGGATTTGGGGGAATTTGGGGGAATTTGAGGGGTTCGGGATCTGAATTTGAGGGAATTTGAGGGGATTTGAGGGGTTCAAGATCCGAATTTGGGGGAATTTGAGGGGATTTGAGGGAATCTGAGGGAATTTGAGGGGTTCAGGATCTGAATTTGAGGGAATTTGAGGGAACTTGAGGGGTTCGGGATCCGGATTTGGGGGAATCTGAGGGAATTTGAGGGGTTCGGGATCCGGATTTGGGGGAATTTGAGGGAATTTGAGGGGATTTGAGGGGTTCGGGATCCGAATTTGAGGGAATTTGAGGGAATTTGAGGGAATTTGAGGGGTTCGGGATCCGAATTTGAGGGAATTTGAGGGAATTTGAGGGGCTCGGGATCTGAATTTGGGGGAATTTGAGGGGATTTGAGGGAATTTGAGGGGTTCGGGATCCGAATTTGAGGGAATTTGAGGGAATTTGAGGGAATTTGAGGGGTTCGGGATCCGAATTTGAGGGAATTTGAGGGGATTTGAGGGAATTTTTGAGGGAATCTGAAGGGATTTGAGGGGTTCGGGATCCGAATTTGAGGGAATCTGAGGGAATCTGAGGGAATTTGAGGGGATTTGAGGGGATTTGAGGGAATTTGAGGGGTTCAGGATCTGAATTTGGGGGAATTTGAGGGGATTTGAGGGAATTTGAGGGAATCTGAGGGGATTTGAGGGGTTCAGGCCCCGAATTTGGGGAAATTTGAGGGAATCTGAGGGAATTTTTCAGGCCCCGATTTTGAGGGAATTTGAGGGAATTTGGGGGGTTCACGCCCCGAATTTGAGGGAATTTGAGGGAATTTGAGGGTCCAGGATCAGATCTCGAAGCTCCAGAGGGGGTCACAGCCCCTCTTTTCGGGCACTAAATCCCTCTTTTAGCATTTCACACGGAATTTATGCACTCTCACACAGATTCTGAGGACGCTCAACCCCTCCACCTCAAAATTTTGGACTTCCCAAAAATTTTTTTCCTCAAAAAAACCCAAATTTTGGGAATCGGGAACATCCAAAACAAATTTTTCTCCGCGCATGCGCAGCGGCGACGATGACGTCACAACGCGCCTCAACGCTTCCGTACGGCACAAACGCTCAATGGGCGCCGCCATTTTGGATACAGCCGCATTGCGGCTCCGTTGCTTATTGCGCATGCGCAGTGAGCCAATGGGCGCCGCCATGTTTACCGGCGTTGCCGTACGCCTCCATCGGGCCGCACCCGGAAGCTCCGAACGGGCCCGGACCGGAGCCGGGACCCCCCCGGGACCCCCCCGGGATCCCTCAGGATCCCCCCCGGTAACCGCCGATCAGTCCCGGGATCCCCTTTCCGGTAACCCCCGGACCCCCCTCCGGTAATCCCGGGACCCCCTCAGGATCCCCTCAGGACCCTCCCGGTAACACCGGATCAGGGCCGGGATCCCCTCAGGATCCCCCCGCGTTTTTCTGCCGGTATTCCCGGTTTTTTTCCGGGATTTAACCTCAAAATTCCTCCGATTTTATCTCCCCTCACATCCCTCGTTATCCTCACGGGATTTAAATCCCGGTTTCCCCTCACGATTCCCGGGATTCTCTCAGGATTTCCCCCCTAATATTCCTCAAAATTCCCGATTTTTCCTTGGATTTAACCCCCGTTATCCCCCCCTCAAAATTCCAGATTTTTCCTTGGATTTAAATCCCGTTTTCCCCTCACGATTCCCGGAATTCCCTCAGGATTTCCCCCCCCCCAGTAATCCCCGAAAATTCCCGGATTTTTCCTTGGATTTAACCCCCTTTATCCCCCTCAAAATTCCCGATTTTTCCTTGGATTTAACCCCCTTTATCCCCCTCAAAATTCCCGATTTTTCCTCGGGATTTAAGGCCGAAAATTCCTGACGTTTAATTCCCCTCAATATTCCCTCAAAATTCCCGAAATTCTACCGGGATTTAACCCCCAAAATCCCCGAAATTCCCTCAGGATTTAACCCCGAAATTCCCACATTTCTCCCCTCAGTATTCCCGGAATTCCTTCAGGAATTCAACCCTTAATTCCCAGATTTTTTCCCCTTTCGCTTTTCCCATTTCCCCCCAATTTTTTCCCAGATTTTCCCGAATTTTTCCCGATTTTTTCCCGCTTTTTTCCCGTTTTCTTCCTGATTTTTTCCTGCTTTTTTCCCGCTTTTTTCCTGCTTTTTTTCCTGATTTTTTCCCAATTTTTTCCAATTTTTCCCGATTTTTTTCCCGCTTTTTTCCCAATTCTTTCCTGATTCTTTCCTGATTTTTTTCCCGATTTTTCCCAGTTTTTTCCTGATTTTTCCTAATTTTTTTCCAATTTTTCCCCAATTTTTTCCCCATTTTCCCCCCATTTTTCCCCCATTTTTCCCCCATTTTTTCCCCATTTCTCCCACTTTTTTCCCGCTTTTTTCCCGATTTTTTCCAATTTTTTCCTGTTTTTTTCCCAATTTTTTCCCGATTTTTTTCCTGATTTTTCCCCTCATTTCTCCCAATTTTTCCCCAATTTTTTCCCCTTTTTTTTCCCAATTTTTTCCCCTTTTTTTTCCCAATTTTTTCCCCATTTTTTCCCATTTTTTTCCCAATTTTTCCCCAATTTTTTCCCCATTTTCCCCCCATTTTTTACCAATTATTTTCCCATTTTTTCCCTAATTTTTCCCAATTTTTCCCAGTTTTTCCCATTTTTTCCCCTCATGGAATCCCAATGCGATTATTCCATGTATTTCCCCGCCGTTCCCTTCCCTCCCCGGGAATTCCTGGCCGGAGAATCCTCGGGATATCGATCCCTCCCCCGCCGGAATCACCTTTACCTGGGCGAAACCGTGCGATTCCTGCTGGTCCTGAGGAAAAATCCCGGCAATCCCGACAAAAACCCCGGGAATTCCGACAAAAACCCCGGGAATTCCGACAAAAACCCCGGGAATTCCGCCAACATCCCGGGAAAAACCCCCTGGATCCAGTTGGCTTCGTCTTTATCCGCCTTGGCCACCGTCACCTGCGGCGACAACGCCGGGAAAAACCGGGATGAGGAGGAGGAAAACGAGGGAAATCCCGGGAATTTCGGGAATGACGAGCCAGAGGATCCCAAGGAGCCGCCGGTTTTCCGGGAATGCCGAGCTCTGCTGACCCATTCCAGGGGCCCGCCGGGATCCGCCGGAGCTGGGGTGAGGATGGGGAAATTTGGGAATTCTGAGGGGTGGAGCCAGGGAAAAATTGGGAATCTCAGGGATGGGGGAATTCCCGTTTTTCCTGGGTTTTTTCCCGCTTTTTTCCTGTTTTTTTCCCAAATTTTTCCTGATTTTTTCCCGTTTTTTCCCATTTTTCCCAAATTTTTCCCATTTTTCCCCTATTTTTCCCATTTTTCCCCCTTTTTTCCCCATTTTTTCCCTGGTTTTTCCCATTTTCTCCATTTCTCCCCATTTTTTCCCCCATTTTTTCCCATTTCCCTCCCATTTCTCCCTGTTTTTCCCCATTTTCCCCCATTTTTCCCATTTTTTCCCATTTTCTCCCCGTTTTTCTCCCATTTTTCCGAATTTCCCCATTTTTTGCCTCATTTTCCCCCCATTTTTTCCCATTTTTTCCCCATTTTTTCCCAATTTCCCCATTTCCCCCCCCATTTTTCCCATTTTTCCCCCATTTTTCCGAATTTCCCCATTTTTTGCCTCATTTTCCCCCCATTTTTTCCCATTTTTTCCCATTTTTCCCCATTTCCCCCCTTTTTTTCCCATTTTTCCCCATTTCCCCCCATTTTTCCCCGTTTTCCCCCCATTTCTCCCCATTTTTCCCGTTTCCCTCCGTTTTTCCCAATTTCCCCATTTTTTGCCTCATTTTCCCCCCGTTTTTTCCCATTTTTTCCCATTTTCCCCAATTTTTCACCATTTTTCCCCTAATTTTCCCCAATTTTTTCCCATTTTCTCCCCATTTTTTCCCATTTTTTCCCATTTTTTCCCATTTTTCCCAATTTCCCCCCATTTTTCCCCGTTTTTCCCCATTTTCCCCCCATTTTTTCCCATTTTTTCCCAATTTTCCCCCAATTTTTCCCCATTTTCCCCGTTTTTTCCTGTTTTTCCCATTTTTTCCCATTTTTCCCAATTTCCCTCGTTTTTCCCCAATTTTCCCCATTTTTTCCCATTTTTCCCCCATTTTTTCCCAATTTCCCCATTTCCCCCCCATTTTTCCCATTTTTTTCCCATTTTTTTCCCATTTCCCCATTTTTTGCCTCATTTTCTCCCCGTTTTTTCCCATTTTCCCCCCGTTTTTTCCCCTTTTTTCCCATTCTTTTCACTTTTTTCCCATTTTTTCCCCATTTTTTCCCATTTTCCCCATTCCCCCCCATTTTTCCCATTTTTTTCCCATTTTTTTCCCATTTCTCCATTTTTTGCCTCATTTTCTCCCCGTTTTTTCCCATTTTCCCCCCGTTTTTTCCCATTCTTTTCAGTTTTATCCCATTTTTCCCCCATTTTTTCCCAATTTCCCTGGTTTTTGCCCCATTTCCCCCCCATTTTTCCCATTTTTCTCCCATTTTTTCCCATTTTCCCCCCGTTTTTCCCATTTTCTCCCTGTTTTTTCCCATTTTTCCCCCGTTTTTTCCCATTCTTTTCAGTTTTATCCCATTTTTTTCCCACTTTTTCCCAATTTCCCCGTGTTTTTCCCCATTTTTCCCCCGTTTTTTCCCAATTTCCCTGTTTTTTGCCCCATTCCAGCTGCCCGTGGACGATCCCATCGTCTCCTCAGACGAGATCATCTTCCCGCTCACCGTGGCCCTGGACCGGCTCCCGCCCGCCACCGCCAAGGCCAAGGTGGGGACACCAAAAACACACCTGGGGACACCAAAACCTCACCTGGGGACACCTGGGGACACCTGGGGACACCAAAACCACACCTGGGGACACCAAAAACACACCTGGGGACACCTGGGGACATCTGGGGACATTGGGGACACCAAAAACACACCTGGGGACACCTGGGGGACACCTGGGGACACCAAAACCTCACCTGGGGACACCAAAAACACACCTGGACACACCTGGGGACATCAAAAACACACCTGGGGACACCTGGGGACACCTGGGGACACCAAAAACACACCTGGACACACCTGGGGACACCTGGGGACACCTGGGGACACCAAAAACACACCTGGACACACCTGGGGACACCAAAAACACACCTGGACACACCTGGGGACATCAAAAACACACCTGGGGACACCTGGGGACACCTGGGGACACCAAAAACACACCTGGACACACCTGGACACACCTGGGGACACCTGGGGACACCAAAAACACACCTGGGGACACCTGGGGACATCTGGGGACACCTGGGGGACACCTGGGGACACCTGGGGGACACCTGGGGACACCAAAACCTCACCTGGGGACACCTGGGGACACCTGGGACACCTGAGGGGACATGGGGACACCTGGGGACACTCTGGGGACATCGGGAATGGGATGGGAGGGACCCTGGGGACACTGTGGTCACCTTGGGGACATCTTGGGGACACCTTGTTGACCTCAGTGACCTCATGGTGACCTTGAGGACACCTTGGTGACACCTTGGTGACCTTGGTGACCCTGTGGTGACCTCAGTGACACCTTGAGGACACCTTGGGGACACCTTGGTGACCTTGGTGACCCCATGGTGACCTCAGTGACACCTTGGGGACACCTTGGGGACACTTTGGGGACACCTTGGTGACCTTGGTGACCCCATGGTGACCCCGTTGTCCCCTCATTGTCCCCAGATCGTGGTGACCTCGGTGACACCTTGGGGACACTGTGGTGACCTCAGTGACACCTTGGTGACCTCATGGTGACCTTGGTGACCCCATGGTGACCTTGGTGACCCCTTGGTGACCTTGGTGACCTCGGTGACCCCGTGGTGACCCCGTTGTCCCCTGGTTGTCCCCAGATCGTGGTGACCTCGGTGACACCTTGGGGACACTGTGGTGACCTCGGTGACCCCATGGTGACCTCGGTGACCCCATGGTGACCTTGGTGACACCTTGGTGACCTCATGGTGACCTCGGTGACCCCATGGTGACCTTGGTGACCTCATGGTGACCTCATGGTGACCTCAGTGACCCCATGGTGACCCCATTGTCCCCTGGTTGTCCCCAGATCGTGGTGACCTTGGTGACACCTTGGTGACCCCATGGTGACCTCAGTGACCCCATGGTGACCTCAGTGACACCTTGGTGACCTCATGGTGACCTCAGTGACCCCGTGGTGACCCCGTTGTCCCCTGGTTGTCCCCAGATCGTGGTCACCGTGTGGCAGCGGGACACGGAGCCACCAGAGCTACAGGAGGAGGTGACAGCGCCACCCCAGGTGACAACAACCACACCTGGACAGGTGACAGGGCCACCCCAGGTGACAACGACACCGGGACAGGTGACAACGACACCAGGACAGGTGACAACGACACCGGGACAGGTGACAGGGCCACCCCAGGTGACAATGACAGGGACAGGGGGGTACCTGAGGCTCCTCCAGGGCCGCGCCCCCGGCCAGGTGTTCCGGCAGCAGCACGGCGCCTTCAAGGCACAAGGTGAGGTCCCCAAGTGTCCCCAAGTGTCCCCAAGGGTCCCCAAGGCCACCCAAGTGTCCCTAGAACTGTCCCCAGGTGTCCCCAAGGCCACCCAGGGGTCCCTAGAACTGTCCCCAAGTGTCCCTTTCCCCTGGGGTGCCACCTCCAGGTGTCCCCACGGCGCCTTCAAGGCACAAGGTGAGGTCCCCAAGTGTCCCCAAGTGTCCCCAAGGGTCCCCAAGTGTCCCCAAGGGTCCCCAGGTGTCCCCAAGGCCACCCAGGGGTCCCCAAGGCCACCCAGGTGTCCCTAGAACTGTCCCCAGGTGTCCCCAAGTGTCCCCGAGTGTCCCTTCCCCTGTGGTGCCACCCCCAAGTGCCACCCCCAGGTGTCCCCGAGTGTCCCTAGAACTGTCCCCAAGTGTCCCCAGGTGTCCCCTCCCCTGTGGTGGCACCCCCAGGTGTCCCCATGGCGCCTTCAAGGCACAAGGTGAGGTCCCCAAGTGTCCCCAAGTGTCCCCAAGGGTCCCCAAGTGTCCCCAAGGCCACCCAGGTGTCCCTAGAACTGTCCCCAGGTGTCCCCAAGTGTCCCCAGGTGTCCCCTCCCCTGTGGTGCCACCCCCAGGTGCCACCCCCAGGTGTCCCCACGGCGCCTTCAAGGCACAAGGTGAGGTCCCCAAGTGTCCCCAAGTGTCCCCAAGTGTCCCCAAGGGTCCCCAAGGGTCCCCAGGGCCACCCAGGTGTCCCTAGAACTGTCCCCAAGTGTCCCCTGGTGTCCCTTCCCCTGTGGTGCCACCCCCAAGTGCCACCCCCAGGTGTCCCCACGGCGCCTTCAAGGCACAAGGTGAGGTCCCCAAGTGTCCCCAAGTGTCCCCAAGGGCACCCAGGTGTCCCCAAGGCCACCCAAGTGTCCCTAGAACTGTCCCCAAGTGTCCCCAAGTGTCCCCAGGTGTCCCTTCCCCTGTGGTGCCACCTCCAGGTGCCACCCCCAGGTGTCCCCACGGCGCCTTCAAGGCACAAGGTGAGGTCCCCAAGTGTCCCCAAGTGTCCCCAAGGGTCCCCAAGGGTCCCCAAGGCCACCCAGGTGTCCCCAGATGTCCCCAAATGTCCCTGCAGTGTCCCCAAATGTCCCCAAGTGTCCCCAGGTGTCCCCAAATCCCCCCAGGACCACCAGGGATTGTCCCCAACCCCAACTTAGGGACGCTTTTGGTGCCACCGAGGTGGGACAAAGCCGTCCCCAAATGTCCCCAAATGTCCCTGAGGCCACCCAAGTGTCCCCAAATGTCCCTGAGGCCACCCAAGTGTCCCCAAACGTCCCCAAATGTCCCCAATTGTCCCCGCAGTGTCCACTCTGCTGACGGTGCTGCCACCGCCCCGCGTCCGCTGCCGCCAGGTGACCGTGTCCGGAAAATACCTGACCGTGCTGAAAGGTGACACTTGGGGACATCCTGGGGACACCTGGGGACACCTGGGGACACTTTGGGGACACCTGGGGACACCTGGGGACATCCTGGGGACACCTGGGGACACTTGGGGACACCTGGGGACACCTGGGGACACCTGGGGACACTTGGGGACACTTTGGGGACATCTGAGGGGGGGTTGGGGACAATTTGGAGGAGACAAAATGGGTGGGATGAAGGGGGGAGGGTCAAAATATAAATGTCCCCAAATGTCCCCAAATGTCCTCAAATGTCCTCAAATGTCCCCAAATGTCCCCAAATGTCCCCAATATCCTCAATGTCCTCTTGATGTCCCCAATCCCCCCAATGTCCCCAATGTCCCCAATGTCCCCAAATGTCCCCAATGTCCCCAAATGTCCCCAAATGTCCCAAATGTCCCCAATCCCCTCAATGTCCCCAATGTCCCCAATGTCCCCAAATGTCCCCAATGTCCCCAAATGTCCCCAATGTCCCCAATGTCCCCAATCCCCCCAATGTCCCCAATGTCCCCAATGTCCCCAATGTCCCCAATGTCCCCCAATGTCCCCAATGTCCCCAAATGTCCCCAAATGTCCCCAATCCCCTCAATGTCCCCAATGTCCCCAATGTCCCCAATGTCCCCAAATGTCCCCAATGTCCCCAATGTCCCCAATGTCCCCAATCCCCCCAATGTCCCCAATGTCCCCAATCCCCTCAATGTCCCCAATGTCCCCAATGTCCCCAATGTCCCCAATGTCCCCAAATGTCCCCAATGTCCCCAATGTCCCCAATCCCCTCAATGTCCCCAATGTCCCCAATGTCCCCAATGTCCCCAATGTCCCCAATGTCCCCAAATGTCCCCAATGTCCCCAAATGTCCCCAATGATGTCCCCAGTGCTCAATGGCAGCTCTCAGGAGGAGCTCTCGCTCTGGGACGTTCAGATCCTGCCCAATGTCCCCAATGTCCCCAAATGTCCCCAATGTCCCCAATCCCCCCAATGTCCCCAATGTCCTCAATGTCCCCTCAATGTCCCCAATGTCCCCAATGTCCCCAATGTCCTCAATGTCCCCTCAATGTCCCCAATGTCCCCAAATGTCCCCAATCCCCCCAATGTCCCCAATGTCCTCAATGTCCCCCCAATGTCCCCAATGTCCCCAATGTCCCCAATGTCCCCAATGTCCCCAATCCTCCCAATGTCCCCAATGTCCCCAATGTCCCCAATGTCCCCAATGTCCCCAATGTCCCCAGTGTCCCCAATGTCCCCAATGTCCCCAATGTCCCCAATCCCCTGGATGTCCCCAATGTCCCCAATGATGTCCCCAATGATGTCCCCAATGATGTCCCCAGTGCTCAATGGCAGCTCGCAGGAGGAGCTCTCTCTCTGGGACGTTCAGATCCTGCCCAATTTCAACGCCAGTTACCTGCCCGTGATGCCCGACGGCTCCGTCCTGCTGGTGGACGACGTGTGGTGAGTGGGGACACCTTGGGGACACCTGGGGACACCTTGGGGACACCTTGGGGACACCTGGGGACAGCTGGGGACACCTTGGGGACACCTTGAGAACCTCGGGGAACCTTGGGGACACCATGGGGACACCTTGGGTACCTTGAGAACACCTTGAGAACCTTGGGGACACCTTGGGGACACCATGGGGACAGCTGGGGACACCTGGGGGACACCATGAGAACCTCAGGGAACCTTGGGGACACCATGAGAACCTTGGGGACACCTTGGGGACACCATGGGGACACCATGAGAACCTTGGGGACACCATGGGGACACCTTGGGTATCTTGAGAACACCTTGAGAACCTTGGGGACACCTTGAGAACACCATGAGAACTTTGGGGAACTTGGGGACACCATGGGGACACCTTGGGGACCTTGGGGACACCACAAGAGCCTTGGGGACACCTTGGGGACACCTTGAAAACATTTTGAGAACCTCGGGGACACCTTGGGGACACCTTGAGGACACCTTGGGGGGACCTTGAGGACACCACAAGAACCTTGGGGACACCTTGGACATCTTGAGGACACCTTGAGAACCTTGGGAACCTTGGGAACACCATGGGGACACCTTGAGAACCTTGGGGACACCTTGGAGACATCTCTGGGGACACCTGGGGACACTTTGAGGACCTTGGGGATGCCTTGGGGACCTTGAGGACACCACGAGAACCTTGGGGACACCTTGGGGACACCATGAGAACCTCGGGGACACCTGGGGACACCTTGGGGACACATTGGGGACACCACAAGAGCCTTGGGGACACCTTGGGGACACCACGAGAACCTTGGGGACACCTTGGGGACACCTTGGGGACACCTTGGGGACACCTTGAGGACACCATGGGGACACCACAAGAACCTTGGGGACACCTTGGGGACACCTTGAGAACACCTTGGGGACACCTTGGGGACACCATGAGAACCTTGGGGACACCATGGGGACACCTTGGGGACCTTGAGGACACCATGAGAACCTTGGGGACACCTTGGGGACACCACGAGAGCCTTGGGAACCTTGGGGACACCTTGGGGACACCTGGGGACACCTTGGGGACACCTTGAAGACACCTGGGGACAGATGGGGACACCATGGGGACCTTGGGGACACCTTGAGGACACCATGGGGACACCACAAGAACCTTGGGGACACCTTGGGGACACCTTGAGAACCTTGGGGACACCTTGAGAACCTTGGGGACACCTTGGGGACACCTCAAGAACCTTGGGGACACCTTGGGGACACCTCAAGAACCTTGGGGACACCTTGGGGACCTTGAGGACACCTTGAGAACCTTGGGGACACCTTGGGGACACCTTGAGAACCTTGGGCACACCTTGAGAACCTCGGGGACACCGTGGGGACACTTTGGGGACACCACAAGAACCTTGGGGACACCTTGGGGACACCTTGGGGACACCTTGGGTTTAATGTGGGGACCTTGAGGACACCTTGAGAACCTTGGGGACACCATGGGGACACCACAAGAACCTTGGGGACACCTTGAGGACACCATGGGGACACCTTGGGGACCTTGAGAACACCATGAGAACCTCGGGGACACCTTGGGGACACCATGAGAACCTCGGGGACACCATGGGGACACCTTGGGGACACCTTGAGAACCTCGGGGACACCTTGGGGACACCTTGGGGACACCTTGAGAACCTCGGGGACACCTTGGGGACACCTTGGGGACCTTGGGGACACCACAAGAACCTTGGGGACACCTTGAGAACCTTGAGGACACCTTGGGGACACCGTGGGGACACCTTGAGAACCTTGGGGACACCTTGAGGACACCATGGGGACACCTTGGGGACCTTGAGAACACCATGAGAACCTCGGGGACACCTTGGGGACACCATGAGAACCTTGGGGACACCCTGGGGACACCTTGGGTTTAATGTGGGGACCTTGAGGACACCTTGAGAACCTTGGGGACACCTTGAGGACACCTTGAGAACCTTGGGGACACCTTGGGTTTAATGTGGGGACCTTGAGGACACCTTGAGAGCCTTGGGGACACCTTGGGGACACCATAAGAACCTTGAGAACACTTTGAGAACCTTGGGGACACCTTGGGGACACCGTGGGGACACCTTGGGGACCTTGAGAACCTTGGGGACACCTTGGGGACACCGTGGGGACACCTTGAGGACCTTGAGGACACCACAAGAACCTCAAGGAACCATTTTCCCCTCGTCCCTGATGTCCCCAAGGACGTCCCCAGGGATGTCCCCGATGTCCCCAGGGATGTCCCCGATGTCCCCAGGGATGTCCCCAACGATGTCCCCGCTGTCCCCTGCAGCCACCACTCCGGGGAGGTCCCCGTGGGCGCCTTCTGCCGCGTCCCCGGTGGCCACGCGGGGTGGCCCTGTCCCCTCAGCGCCCTGGAGGAGCAGAACTTCCTGTTCCAGCTGCAGGCGCCCGAGAGACCCCCCTGTGACAGCAAGGAGGTGAGGGGACACCTGGGGACACCTGGGGGGACATGGGGACACCTGGGGACACCTGGGGGGACATGGGGACACCTGGGGACACACCTGGGGACACCTGGGGACACCTGGGGACACATCTGGGGACACCTGGGGACATCAAAAACACACCTGGGGACACCTGGGGACACCTGGGTGGCCTTGGGGACACACCTGGGGACACACCTGGGGACACCTGGGGGGACATGGGGACACCTGGGGACACCTGGGGACACCTGGGTGGCCTTGGGGACACACCTGGGGACACCTGGGGACACACCTGGGGACACCTGGGGACACCTGGGGACACCTGGGGGGACATGGGGACACCTGGGACACCTGGGGGACATCAAAAACACACCTGGGGACACCTGGGGACACCTGGGGGGACATGGGGACACCTGGGGACACCTGGGACACACCTGGGGACACCTGGGGACATCAAAAACACACCTGGGGACACCTGGGGGGACATGGGGACACACCTGGGGACACCTGGGGACACCTGGGGACACACCTGGGGACACCTGGGGACACACCTGGGGACACCTGGGGGGACATGGGGACATCAAAAACACACCTGGGGACACCTGGGGACACACCTGGGGACACCTGGGGACACACCTGGGGACACCTGGGGTCACCTGGGGACACACCTGGGGACACCTGGGGGGACATGGGGACACCTGGGGACACCTGGGGACAGCTGGGGGGACATGGGGACATCAAAAACACACCTGGGGACACACCTGGGGACACCTGGGGACACCTGGGGGACATCAAAACCTCACCTGAGGACACCTGGGGACACCTGGGGACACCTGGGGACACCTGGGGGGACATGGGGACACACCTGGGGACAGCTGGGGACACCTGGGGGGACATGGGGACATCAAAAACACACCTGGGGACACCTGGGAACATCCTGGGGACACCTGGGGGGACATGGGGGGACATGGGGACACCTGGGGACACACCTGGGGACATCAAAAACGCACCTGGGGACACCTGGGGACACACCTGGGGACAGCTGGGGACACCTGGGGGGACACCTGGGGACACCTGGGGGACATCAAAACCTCACCTGAGGACACCTCTGGGGACACCTGGGGACACCAAAACCTCACCTGGAAACACCTGGGGACACCTGGGGACACCTGGAGGTCACAGACACACCTGGGGACACCTGGGGACACCAAAACCACACCTGGGGACACCCAGAACACACCTGGGGGGACCTGGAGACACCTGGGACCCAGTCCAGAACCCGATCTAGAACCGAGTCTAGAACCCGATCTAGAACCGAGTCTAGAACCGAGTCTAGAACCTCTAGAACCTCTAGAACGTTCTAGAACCTGATCTAGAACCGAGTCTAGAACCTCTAGAACCGAGTCTAGAACGTGATCTAGAACCCAGTCTGGAACACACCTGGGGACACCTGGGGACACCTGGGGACACCTGGGGACACCTGGGGACACCTGGGGACACCCAAAACCACACATGGGGACACCTGGGGACATCTCTGGGGACATCAAAAACACACCTGGGGACACCTGGGGGGACATGGGGACACCTGGGGACACCTGGGGACACCTGGAGAACATCAAAACCTCACCTGGGGACACCTGGGGACATCAAAAACACACCTGGGGACACCTGGGGACACCTGGGGACAGCTGGGGACATTTGGGGACACCTGGGGACACCTTGGGGACACCTGGGGACACCTTGGGGACACCTGGGGACACCTTGGGGAGACCTCTGGGGACACCTTGGGGACACCTTGGGGACACCTGGTGACACCTTGGGGACACCTGGGGACACCTTGGTGACACCTGTGGCCGTGTCCCCTGGCAGGGTCTGGAGGTGCCGCTGGTGGCCGTGGTTCGGTGGTCGACGCCCAAGCTGCCGTTCACCAACAGCATCGTCACCCACTACAGGTGAGTGGCACCTTAATGTCACCTTAATGTCACCTTAATGTCACCTGGTGGCACCTGGTGGCACCTTAATGTCACCTTGATGTCACCTGAGTGTCACCTCAGTGTCACCTGGTGGCACCTGGTGTCACCTGTGTCACCTGAGTGTCACCTGAGTGTCACCTTAATGTCACCTGAGTATCACCTGAGTGGCACCTCAGTGTCACGTGAGTGTCACCTGAGTCACCTTAATGTCACCTCAGTGTCACCTGAGTCACCTTAATGTCACCTGAGTCACCTTAATGTCACCTCAGTGTCACCTTAATGTCACCTTAATGTCACCTCAGTGTCATCTGTGTCACCTCAGTGTCACCTTAATGTCACCTGAGTGTCACCTGGTGGCACCTTGGTGTCACCTTAATGTCACCTGGTGTCATCTGTGTCACCTGAGTGTCACCTGAGTGTCACCTTAATGCCACCTCAGTGTCACCTTAATGTCACCTTAATGTCACCTTAATGTCACCTGAGTGTCACCTGTGTCACCTCAGTGTCACCTGTGTGTCACCTTAATGTCACCTTAATGTCACCTGGTGGCACCTGGTGGCACCTCGGTGTCCCCAGGCCCTCCAGAACCTTCTGGATCTCCATCCAAGCTGCCCCCTCAATGTCCCATCAATGTCCTGGTGCCACCACATCCCCAGAACCTTCTGGAACTTCTCCAGAGCTCCTCCAGAGGTGTCCCCACGATGTCCCCACGATGTCCCCAAGTCCTCCAGAACCTTCTGGCTTCTCCTCCATGTGCCACCACCTCCTCAGAACCTTCTGGAACTTCTCCAGAGCTGTCCCCACGATGTCCCCACGATGTCCCCTCAATGTCCCCACGATGTCCCCTCAATGTCCCCATGATGTCCCATCAATGTCCCAGTGCCACCACATCCCCAGAACCTTCTGGAACTCCATCCAAGGTGTCCCCAAGATGCCACCTCAATGTCCCCTCAATGTCCCATCAATGTCCTGGTGCCACCACATCCCCAGAACCTTCTGGAACTCCTCCAGAACTGTCCCCATGATGTCCCCATGATGTCCCCAAGCCATCCAGAACCTTCTGGCTTCTCCTCCATGTGCCACCACATCCTGTCCCGGTGCCACCACATCCCCAGAACCTTCTGGAACTTCTCCAGAACTGTCCCCAAGATGCCACCTCAATGTCCCATCAATGTCCTGGTGCCACCACATCCCCAGAACCTTCTGGAGCTCCATCTGAGGTGTCCCCATGATGTCCCCTCGATGTCCCCGTGATGTCCCATCAATGTCCCGGTGCCACCACATCCTCAGAACCTTCTGGAACTTCTCCAGAGCTCCTCCAGAGCTGTCCCCTCGATGTCCCCTCAATGTCCCATCAATGTCCTGGTGCCACCACCTCCTCAGAACCTTCTAGAACTCCTCCAGAACTCCATCCACGGTGTCCCCACGATGTCCCCGATGTCCCCTCAGGTTGCCCAGCATCCGTCTGGAGCGGCCGCGCTTCGTGATGACGGCCACCTGCGAGTCGCCCGTGGTGGCCCTGCAGCGTTTCAGTGTCACCTACACCCTGCTCAACGACCTGCAGGACTTCCTGGCCGTGAGGCTGGTCTGGACACCCGAGGCCACCGCTGGTGGGGACACTGGGGACATTGGGGGGGTTGGGGACATTTGGGGACATTGGGGGGGTTGGGGACATTTGGGGACATTGGGGACCTGCAGGACTTCCTGGCCGTGAGGCTGGTCTGGACACCTGAGGCCACCGCTGGTGGGGACACTGGGGACATTGGGGACATCTGAGGGGTTTGGGGACATTTGGGACATTGGGGACATTGGGGACATTGGGGACATTGGGGACATTGGGGGGATTGGGGGACATTGGGGACATTGGGGGGACATTGGGGACATTGGGGGGACATTGGGGACATTGGGGGGATTGGGGGACATTGGGGACATTGGGGACATTGGGGACATCTGAGGGGATTGGGGACATTGGGGACATTGGGGACATTGGGGACATTGGGGACATTGGGGGGACATTGGGGACATTGGGGACATTGGGGACAATGGGGACATTTGGGGACAATGGGGACATTGGGGACATTTGGGGACATTGGGGACCTGCAGGACTTCCTGGCCGTGAGGCTGGTCTGGACACCTGAGGCCACCGCTGGTGGGGACATTTGGGGACATCTGAGGAGTTTGGGGACATTGGGGACATTGGGGACATTGGGGGGGTTGGGGACATTGGGGACATCTGAGGGGATTGGGGACATTGGGGACATTGGGGACATTGGGGACATTGGGGACATTGAGGACATTGTGGGGGGATTGGGGACATTGGGGACATTTGGGGACATTTGGGGACATTGGGGACATTGGGGACATTGGGGACATTGGGGACATTGGGGGGACATTGGGGACATCATTGGGGACATTGGGGGGGTTGGGGACATTTGGGGACATTGGGGACATTTGGGGACATCTTGGCTGTGTCCCCTCATTTTTTCCAAAGAAATTTCTCCCAAAAAACTCCAAAAAAATCCCAAAAAATTCCCAAAAAAATCCCCAAAAAATTCCCTCCAAAAATCCAAAGAAATCCCAAAAAATTCCTAAAAAAATCCCCCAAAAAAACCCCAAAAATTAAAAAAAAATTCCTAAAAAAAAAAAAAACCACAAAAAAAATCCCCAAAAAATCCCAAAAAATCCCCCAAAAAAATTTAAAAAAAAATCCTAAAAAATCCTCAAAAAATCCCCCAAAAAATCCAAAAAAATCCCCAAAAAACCCCCCAAAAATCCCAAACAAATTAAAAAAAAATCCCCCAAAAATCCAAAAAAATCCCCCCAAAAATCCAAGAAAATCCTAAAAAAATCCTAAAAGAAATAAAAAAAAATAAAAAAAAATCCCAAAAAATCCCCAAAAAACTCCAAAAAAATTTCTAAAATATCCCAAAAAAATCCCCAAAAAATCCCAAAAAATTCCTAAAAAATCCCCCAAAAAATCCCAAAAAAATCCCCCAAAAATCCAAGAAAATTCAAAAAAATCCCCAAAAAATCCCAAAAAAATCCCAAAAAATTCCAAAAAAAATCCGAAAAAATCCCCAAAAAATCAGAAAAAAAATTTAAAAAATCCCAAAAAATCCCCAAAAAATCCTCAAAAAATCCTCAAAAAATCCCAAAAAATTCCCAAAAAATTCCCAAAAAATCCCAAAAAATCCCCAAAGAATCCCAAAAAATTCCGAAAAAATCCCCCAAAAATCCCAAAAAATTCCCAAAAAAATCCAAAAAAAATCCCAAAAAAATCCCAAAAAAATCCCCCAAAAAATCCAAAAAAATCCCCCAAAAATGCCAAAAAATTCCCAAAAAAATCCCAAAAAATTCCCAAAAAATCCCAAAAAATCCCCAAAAAAATCAGAAAAAAATTCCCAAAAAATCCCAAAAAATTCCCAAAAAAATCCCAAAAAATCCCAAACAAATTCCAAAAAAATCCAAAAAAATCCAAAAAAATCCCTCCAAAAATCCAAGAAAATCCTAAAAAAATCCATAAAAAAATCAGAAAAAAATCCAAAAAAAATCAGAAAAAAATCCGAAAAAAATAAAAAAAAAATCAGAAAAAATTCCCAAAAAATCCCAAAAAATCTCTAAAATTCCCGATTTTTTTCCCCCAAATTCCCGGATTTTCCAGGGAAATCCCGTGGTTCCCTGGACTCCGTGGTTTGTCACACTCCTCTCACCAACCTGGGCTATTCCCGCAAGGGCAGCGCTCGCACGTTCCGTGTGGCCTTCCAGGCTCTGCGCGCTGGACTCTTCGAGGTATTCCCAGTGCTCCCAGTGTTCCCAGTATGCTCAGTTCCCAGTTCCCAGTGTTCCCAGTGTGCCCAGTATGCCCAGTGCCCAGTTCCCAGTGTGCCCAGTGTTCCCAGTATGCCCAGTTCCCAGTGTTCCCAGTGTGCCCAGTGCCCAGTTCCCAGTGTTCCCAGTATGCCCAGTGCCCAGTTCCCAGTGCTCCCAGTATGCCCAGTGCCCAGTTCCCAGTGTGCCCAGTGTTCCCAGTATGCCCAGTGCCCAGTATGCCCAGTTCCCAGTGTTCCCAGTATGCCCAGTGCCCAGTTCCCAGTTCCCAGTGTGCCCAGTATGCCCAGTGCCCAGTTCCCAGTGTGCCCAGTTCCCAGTGTTCCCAGTATGCCCAGTTCCCAGTTCCCAGTGCTCCCAGTGTTCCCAGTATGCCCAGTTCCCAGTGTGCCCAGTGTTCCCAGTATGCCCAGTTCCCAGTTCCCAGTGTGCCCAGTATGCCCAGTCCCCAGTTCCCAGTGTTCCCAGTGTTCCCAGTATGCCCAGTTCCCAGTTCCCAGTGCTCCCAGTATGCCCAGTGCCCAGTTCCCAGTGCTCCCAGTATGCCCAGTGCCCAGTTCCCAGTGTTCCCAGTGTTCCCAGTATGCCCAGTGCCCAGTTCCCAGTGTGCCCAGTGTTCCCAGTATGCCCAGTTCCCAGTTCCCAGTGTTCCCAGTATGCCCAGTTCCCAGTTCCCGGTGTGCCCAGTGTTCCCAGTATGCCCAGTTCCCAGTGTTCCCAGTGTGCCCAGTTCCCAGTTCCCAGTGTTCCCAGTGTTCCCAGTATGCCCAGTGCCCAGTTCCCAGTGTGCCCAGTGTTCCCAGTATGCCCAGTTCCCAGTGTTCCCAGTGTGCCCAGTTCCCAGTGTGCCCAGTGTTCCCAGTATGCCCAGTTCCCAGTTCCCAGTGCTCCCAGTATGCCCAGTGCCCAGTTCCCAGTGCTCCCAGTATGCCCAGTGCCCAGTTCCCAGTGCTCCCAGTATGCCCAGTGCCCAGTTCCCAGTGTGCCCAGTGTTCCCAGTATGCCCAGTTCCCAGTGTTCCCAGTGTTCCCAGTATGCCCAGTGCCCAGTTCCCAGTGTGCCCAGTGTTCCCAGTATGCCCAGTTCCCAGTTCCCAGTGTTCCCAGTATGCCCAGTTCCCAGTTCCCGGTGTGCCCAGTGTTCCCAGTATGCCCAGTTCCCAGTGTTCCCAGTGTGCCCAGTTCCCAGTTCCCAGTGTTCCCAGTGTTCCCAGTATGCCCAGTGCCCAGTTCCCAGTGTGCCCAGTGTTCCCAGTATGCCCAGTTCCCAGTTCCCAGTGTTCCCAGTATGCCCAGTTCCCAGTTCCCAGTGTGCCCAGTGCTCCCAGTATGCCCAGTGCCCAGTTCCCGGTGTGCCCAGTGTTCCCAGTATGCCCAGTTCCCAGTGTTCCCAGTGTGCCCAGTTCCCAGTTCCCAGTGTTCCCAGTTCCCAGTATGCCCAGTTCCCAGTTCCCAGTGTGCCCAGTGTTCCCAGTATGCCCAATTCCCAGTTCCCAGTGTTCCCAGTTCCCAGTGTTCCCAGTGTTCCCAGTTCCCAGTGTTCCCAGTTCCCAGTATTCCCAGTATTCCCAGTGTTCCCAGTTCCTGGTATTCCCAGTGTTCCCAGTATGCCCAGTTCCCAGTTCCCAGTGTTCCCAGTTCCTGGTATTCCCACTGTTCCCAGTATGCCCAGTTCCCAGTGTTCCCAGTATGCCCAGTTCCCGGTATTCCCCGTGTTCCCAGTTCCCAGTATTCCCAATATTCCAAGTTCCCAGTATTCCCAGTTCCTGGTTTTCCCAGTTCTCAGTATTCCCAGTTCCCAGAATTCCCAGTGTTCCCAGTTCCCAGTGTTCCCAGTGTTCCCAGTTCCCGGTAGTCCCCTTTCCCAGTTCCCACTATTCCCAGTGTTCCCAGTTCCCAGTATTCCCAGTTCCCAGTTCCTGGTGTTCCCAGTTCCCGGTGTTCCCAGTTCCCAGTTCCTGGTATTCCCAGTTCCTGGTGTTCCCAGTATTCCCAGTTCCCAGTTCCCAGTGTTCCCAGTTCCCAGTGTTCCCAGTGTTCCCAGTTCCCAGTTCCCAGTTCCCAGTGCTCCCAGTGCTCCCAGTGTTCCCAGTATGCCCAGTTCCCAGTATGCCCAGTGTGCCCAGTGTTCCCAGTGTTCCCAGTTCCCAGTGTTCCCAGTATGCCCAGTGCCCAGTTCCCAGTGTTCCCAGTATTCCCAGTTCCCAGTTCCCAGTATTCCCAGTTCCTGGTGTTCCCAGTTCCCAGTGTTCCCAGTATGCCCATCCCAGTTCATTCCCAGTTACTGGTGCCATCCCAGTCCCTCCCAGTTCCCCCAAATCCCCATCCCAGTTCCTCCCAGTCCCTCCCAGTGCCCTCCCAGTTCATCCCAGTGCCCCAAAACTCCATCCCAGTCCCTCCCAGTCCATCCCAGTTCATCCCAGTGCCCCAAAACTCCATCCCAGTCCCTCCCAGTGCTTCCCAGTTCATCCCAGTGCCTCCCAGTCTATCCCAGTTTATCCCAATGCCCCCAGAACTCCATCCCAGTCCCTCCCAGTGCCCTCCCAGTCCATCCCAGTCCATCCCAGTGCCCTCCCAGTTCATCCCAGTCCCTCCCAGTACATCCCAGTGCCCCCAAACCTTGTCCCAGTGCCCCCAAACCTTCTCCCAGTGCCTCCAAACCTTCTCCCAGTGCCTCCCAGTGTCTCCCAGTAATTCCCAGTTGCCTCCCAGTTGTCCCAGCACATGAAGCTGAAGCTCCAGTTCACGGCCAGTGTGACCAGTGCCCCCCCCGAGGCCCGCCCAGTTCATCCCAGTCCATCCCAGTTCATCCCAGTGCCCTCAGAACTCCATCCCAGTGCCCTCCCAGTGCCCTCCCAGTTCATCCCAGTGCCTCCCAGTCCATCCCAGTGCTTCCCAGTTCATCCCAGTGCCTCCCAGTCTATCCCAGTCCATCCCAGTGCCCCCAGAACTCCATCCCAGTCCCTCCCAGTGCCCTCCCAGTTCATCCCAGTGCCCTCCCAGTGGCTCCCAGTCCATCCCAGTGCCCCCAAATCCTCTCCCAGTGCCCCAAAACTCCATCCCAGTCCCTCCCAGTCCCTCCCAGTGCCCCCAAACCTTCTCCCAGTGCCCCCAAACCTTCTCCCAGTGCCTCCCAGTGTCTCCCAGTAATTCCCAGTTGCCTCCCAGTTGTCCCAGCACATGAAGCTGAAGCTCCAGTTCACGGCCAGTGTGACCAGTGCCCCCCCCGAGGCCCGCCCAGTTCATCCCAGTGCCTCCCAGTCCAGCCCAGTGCCCCCAGAACTCCATCCCAGTGCCCTCCCAGTTCATCCCAGTCCATCCCAGTCCCTCCCAGTGCTTCCCAGTGCCCTCCCAGTTCATCCCAGTCCATCCCAGTTCATCCCAGTGCCCCCAAATCCTCTCCCAGTGCCCTCCCAGTGCCCCCAAACCTTCTCCCAGTCCATCCCAGTGCCCCAAAACCGCATCCCAGTCCCTCCCAGTGCCCCCAAACCTTCTCCCAGTGTCTCCCAGTAATTCCCAGTTGCCTCCCAGTTGTCCCAGCACATGAAGCTGAAGCTCCAGTTCACGGCCAGTGTGACCAGTGCCCCCCCCGAGGCCCGCCCAGTTTCCAGGAAGAGCAGTCCCAGTTCCCCGGCCGTGCGGGAACTGGTGGCCGGACTGGGACGCTCCCAGAGCTTCTCCCACCAGCAGCCGGCCCGGAGCCACCTGATGAGGTAACTGGGAGCACTGGGAGGCACTGGGAGGCACTGGGAGGGGATTGGGAGGGGATTTGGGGTAACTGGGAGGGACTGGGAGGGGATTGGGAGGGGATTTGGGGTAACTGGGAGGGACTGGGAGGGGCTGGGAGGGGATTGGGAGGGACTGGGATGAACTGGGAGGGACTGGGGGAACTGGGAGGGACTGGGCGGGGATTTAGGGAAACTGGGATGGACTGGGAGGGACTGGGAGGGGATTGGGAGGGACTGGGAGGGGATTTGGGGTAACTGGGAGCACTGGGAGGGACTGGGATGGACTGGGAGGGACTGGGAGGGACTGGGAGGGGATTTGGGGTAACTGGGAGCACTGGGAGGGGCTGGGAGGGGATTGGGAGGGACTGGGAGGGAATTTGGGGAAACTGGGAGGGACTGGGAGCACTGGGAGGGGACTGGGATGGACTGGGAGGAGATTTGGGGTAACTGGGAGGGACTGGGAGGGGATTGGGAGGGACTGGGAGGGGGTTTGGGGTAACTGGGACCACTGGGAAGAACTGGGAGGGACTGGGAGGAGATTTGGGGGAACTGGGGGAAACTGGGATGGACTGAGGTGAACTGGGATGGACTGGGAGGGGATTGGGAGGGACTGGGAGGGGGTTTGGGGTAACTGGGAGCACTGGGATGGACTGGGAGGGACTGGGAGGGACTGGGAAGGGCTGGGAGGGACTGGGATGAACTGGGAGGGACTGGGAGGGGATTTGAGGGAACTGGGAATGGACTGGGAGGAACTGGGGTGAACTGGGAGGTACTGGGAGGGGACAAAGGGACCTGGGAGGGGTCACTGGAGGTCACACAGGTGACACAGGTGACACAGGGATGTGACACAGGTGACATGGGTGACACTGTGGGTGACACAGGTGACACAGGGAGGTGACACAGGTGACATGGGTGACACACAGGGGTGACACAGGGGTGACACAGGGGTGCTGTGGGTGACAGGGAGGTGACACAGGTGACATGGGTGACACTGTAGGTGACACTGTGGGTGACACAGGGGTGACACAGGTGACACAGGTGACACAGGTGACACTGAGGTGACACAGGTGACACAGGTGTCATTGTCCCCAGGTCTGGCAGCGTGATGGAGCGCAGGGCCATCACCCCCCCCGTGGGGTCACACAGGGGTCACACAGGGGTCACACAGGTGACACTGTGGGTGACACAGGGATGCTGTGGGTGACAGTGTGGGTGACACAGGTGACACAGGTGACACTGAGGTGACACAGGTGACACAGGTGTCATTGTCCCCAGGTCTGGCAGTGTGATGGAGCGCAGGGCCATCACCCTGGGGTGACACAGGTGACACTGTGGGTGACACAGGGGTGACACAGGGATGCTGTGGGTGACACTGTGGGTGACACAGGGGTGACACAGGGACAGTGTGGGTGACACAGGTGACACTGAGGTGACACAGGTGACACAGGTGACACTCAGGTGACACTGAGGTGACACAGGTGACACAGGTGACACTCAGGTGACACAGGAAGGTGACACAGGTGACACTGTGGGTGACACAGGGGTGACACAGGGATGCTGTGGGTGACACAGGTGACACAGGGAGGTGACACAGGTGACACAGGGAGGTGACACAGGTGACACAGGTGACAGATGTCATTGTCCCCAGGTCTGGCAGCGTGATGGAGCGCAGGGCCATCACCCTGGGGTGACACAGGTGACACTGTGGGTGACACAGGGATGACACAGGTGACACAGGTGACACACAGGTGACACAGGTGACACAGGGAGGTGACACAGGTGACACAGATGTCATTGTCCCCAGGTCTGGCAGCGTCATGGAGCGCAGGGCCATCACCCCCCCCGTGGGGTCACACAGGGGTCACACAGGGGTCACACAGGGGTCACACAGGGGTCACTGTGGGTGACACAGGGATGCTGTGGGTGACACTGAGGTGACACAGGTGACAGATGTCATTGTCCCCAGGTCTGGCAGTGTGATGGAGCGCAGGGCCATCACCCTGGGGTCACACAGGGGTCACTGTGGGTGACACAGGGGTGACACAGGGATGCTGTGGGTGACACTGTGGGTGACACAGGTGACACAGGTGACACAGGGATGTGACACAGGGAGGTGACACAGGTGACACAGGTGACACAGGTGTCATTGTCCCCAGGTCTGGCAGCGTGATGGAGCGCAGGGCCATCACCCCCCCCGTGGGGTCACACAGGGGTCACACAGGTGACACTGTGGGTGACAGTGTGGGTGACACAGGTGACACTCAGGTGACACAGGTGACACTCAGGTGACACAGGTGACACAGGTGACACAGGTGACACAGGGAGGTGACACAGGTGACACAGGGAGGTGACAGATGTCATTGTCCCCAGGTCTGGCAGTGTGATGGAGCGCAGGGCCATCACCCCCCCCGTGGGGTCACACAGGGGTCACACAGGGGTCACACAGGGGTCACTGTGGGTGACACAGGGGTGACACAGGTGACACTGAGGTGACACAGGTGACACAGGGAGGTGACACAGGTGACACAGGTGTCATTGTCCCCAGGTCTGGCAGCGTCATGGAGCGCAGGGCCATCACCCCCCCCGTGGGGTCACACAGGGGTCACTGTGGGTGACACTGTGGGTGACACAGGGATGCTGTGGGTGACACAGGTGACACTCAGGTGACACTGAGGTGACACAGGTGACACTGAGGTGACACAGGTGTCATTGTCCCCAGGTCTGGCAGTGTGATGGAGCGCAGGGCCATCACCCCCCCCGTGGGGTCACACAGGGGTCACCCTGGGGTCACACAGGGGTCACTGTGGGTGACACAGGGGTGACACAGGGATGCTGTGGGTGACACAGGTGACACTCAGGTGACACTGAGGTGACACTCAGGTGACACAGGAAGGTGACAGATGTCATTGTCCCCAGGTCTGGCAGCGTGATGGAGCACAGGGCCATCACCCCAGGGTGACACAGGTGACACTGTGGGTGACACAGGGGTGACACAGGGATGCTGTAGGTGACACAGGTGACACTGTGGGTGACACAGGTGACACTGAGGTGACACAGGTGTCATTGTCCCCAGGTCTGGCAGTGTCATGGAGCGCAGGGCCATCACCCCCCCCGTGGGGTCACACAGGGGTCACACAGGGGTCACTGTGGGTGACACAGGGGTGCTGTGGGTGATAGTGTGGGTGACACAGGTGACACACAGGTGACAGATGTCATTGTCCCCAGGTCTGGCAGTGTCATGGAGCGCAGGGCCATCACCCCCCCCGTGGGGTCCCCCGTGGGACGTCCCCTGTACCTCCCCGCGGGTGACAAAGCCGTGCTGGCCCTGGACAAGATCGCCAAGAGAGAGTGCAAGGTGCTGGTGGTGGCACCTGTCAAGTGACACCTGGGGACACCTGGGGACACCTGGGGGGACATGGGGGGACATGGGGACACCAAAAACACACCTGGGGACACCTGGGGGGACATGGGGACATCTGGGGACACCTGGGGGGACCCTGGGGACACCTGGGGACACCTGGGGACACCTGGGGACACCTGGGGGGACCTGGGGACACCTGGGGACACCTGGGGACACCTGGGGGGACACTTTGGGGACACCTGGGGACACCTGGGGGGACATGGGGACACTGGGGACACCTGGGGACACCTGGGGACACCTGGGGACACCTCTGGGGACCCTGGGGACACTTTGGGGACACCTGGGGGGACATGGGGACACCTCTGGGGACCCTGGGGACACTTTGGGGACACTTTGGGGACACCTGGGGGGACATGGGGACACCTCTGGGGACACTTTGGGGACACCTGGGGACACCACAAGAACCTTGGGGACACCTGGGGACACTCTGGGGACACCTGGGGACAGTTGGGGACACTCTGGGGACATTTTGAGGACATTTTGGGACCATTTAGGGACATTTTGGGGCCATTTGGGGACATTTTGGGACCATTTAGGGACATTTGGGGACATTTTGGGACCATTTGGGGACATTTTTAGGACATTTGGGGCCATTTTGGGGACATTTGGGGACATTTGGGACCATTTTGGGACATTTTGGGGCCATCTGGGACCATTTTGGGACCATTTTGGGACATTTTGGGGCCATTTGGGGACATTTGGAGATATTTGGGGCCATCTGGGACCATTTTGGGACATTTTGGGGCCATTTGGGGACATTTTGGGGCCATCTGGGACCATTTTGGGACATTTTGGGGACATTTGGGGACCATTTGGGGACATTTTGGGGCCATTTGGAGACATTTGGGGACATTTGGGGACCATTTGGGGACATTTGGGGACCATTTGGGGACATTTTGGGACATTTTGGGGACATTTGGGGACATTCTGGAAGTGTCCCAGAGCCAAAGGGGGGGGAGGGGGAGGGGCCTGCGGTGCCACCCCCGGGTTGGGGACATTTGGGGACATTTGGGGACAAGGGTGGCACCTCTGTCCTCGTTATTTATTGCCAATAAAGAGAGAGCTGGATGTCACCTGCTGTCACCTGATGTCACCTGGTGCCACCTGGGTGTCCCCAAGGAGGTCCTGGATGTCCCCAGGGGTGTCTGGATGTCACCTGATGCCACCTGGATGCCACCAGGGAGGTCCTGGATGTCCCCAAGGGGGTCCTGGATGTCCCCAAGGGGTCCTGGATGTCCCCAAGGGGGTCCTGGGTGTCCCCAGGGAGGTTCTGGATGTCACCTGATGCCACCTGGGTGTCCCCAAGGGGGTCCTGGCTGTCCCCTTGATGTCCCCAAGGGGTCCTGGGTGTCCCCAAGGAGGTTCTGGATGTCACCTGATGCCACCTGGATGCCACCAAGGGGTCCTGGATGTCCCCTTGATGTCCCCAAGGGGTCCTGGATGTCCCCAGGGGTGTCTGGATGTCCCCAAGGGGGTCCTGGATGTCCCCAAGGGGTCCTGGATGTCACCTGATGCCACCTGGGTGTCCCCAAGGGGGTCCTGGCTGTCCCCTTGATGTCCCCAAGGGGTCCTGGGTGTCCCCAAGGAGGTTCTGGATGTCACCTGATGCCACCTGGATGCCACCAAGAGGTCCTGGATGTCACCTGATGCCACCTGGATGTCCCCAGGGGTGTCTGGATGTCTCCTGGATGTCCCCAAGGGTGTCCTGGATGTCACCTGGATGTCCCCAAGGGGGTTCTGGATGTCCCCAAGGAGGTCCTGGATGTCCCCTCAATGTCCCCAGGGGTGTCCTGGATGTCACCTGGATGCCACCAGGGGTGTCCTGGATGTCCCCTGGATGTCCCCAAGGGGTCCTGGATGTCACCTGATGCCACCAGGGATGTCTGGATGCCACCTGGGTGTCCCCAAGGGGTCCTGGATGTCCCCTGGATGTCCCCTGGATGTCCCCTGGATGCCACCAAGGTGTCCTGGATGTCCCCTCGATGTCCCCAAGGGGGTTCTGGATGTCACCTGATGTCACCTGGGTGTCCCCAAGGGGTCCTGGATGTCCCCTCGATGTCCCCAAGGGGTCCTGGATGTCACCTGATGCCACCTGGGTGTCCCCAAGGGGGTCCTGGCTGTCCCCTTGATGTCCCCAAGGGGGTCCTGGGTGTCCCCTGGGTGTCCCCAAGGGGGTCCTGGGTGTCCCCAAGGAGGTTCTGGATGTCACCTGATGCCACCTGGATGCCACCAAGGAGGTCCTGGATGTCCCCTGGGTGCCCCCAGGGATGTCTGGATGTCACCTGATGCCACCTGGATGTCCCCAGGGAGGTTCTGGATGCCACCAGGGAGGTCCTGGATGTCCCCAGAGGTGTCCTGGATGTCCCCTCGATGTCCCCAAGGGGTCCTGGATGTCCCCAGGGGTGTCCTGGGTGTCCCCAAGGGGGTCCTGGATGTCCCCAAGGGGGTCCTGGATGTCCCCAAGGGGTCCTGGGTGTCCCCAAGGGGGTCCTGGGTGTCCCCAAGGAGGTTCTGGATGTCACCTGATGCCACCTGGATGCCACCAAGGGGTCCTGGATGTCCCCTCGATGTCCCCAAGGGGTCCTGGATGCCACCAGGAGTGTCTGGATGTCACCTGATGCCACCTGGATGCCACCAAGGGGTGTCTGGATGTCCCCTCGCTGTCCCCAAGGGGTCCTGGATGTCCCCAGGGGTGTCCTGGATGTCACCTGGATGCCACCAAGGGGTCCTGGATGTCCCCAGGGGTGTCTGGATGTCCCCTGGATGCCACCAGGAGTGTCTGGATGTCACCTGATGCCACCTGGATGCCACCAAGGTGTCCTGGATGTCCCCTCGATGTCCCCAAGGGGTCCTGGATGTCACCTGATGCCACCTGGGTGTCCCCAAGGGGGTCCTGGGTGTCCCCTTGATGTCCCCAAGGGGGTCCTGGATGCCACCAAGGTGTCCTGGATGTCCCCTCAATGTCCCCAAGGGGTCCTGGATGTCACCTGATGTCACCTGGGTGTCCCCAAGGAGGTTCTGGATGTCACCTGATGCCACCTGGGTGTCCCCAAGGGGGTCCTGGATGTCCCCAAGGGTGTCCTGGATGTCCCCAAGGGGTCTTGGATGTCACCTGATGCCACCTGGATGCCACCAAGGAGGTCCTGGATGTCCCCTGGATGCCACCAGGGATGTCTGGATGTCACCTGATGCCACCTGGATGTCCCCAGGGGTGTCCTCGCTGTCCCCAAGGGGTCCTGGATGTCCCCTGGGTGTCCCCAAGGGGTCCTGGATGTCCCCTGGGTGTCCCCAGGGGTGTCCTGGATGCCACCAGGGGTGTCCTGGGTGTCCCCTGGATGCCACCAGGGGTGTCCTGGATGTCCCCTGGATGTCCCCAAGGAGGTCACAAAGCACCGCAGCCGCCCTCGGACGCCGTTTATTGTCCCCACGTGGGGGAGGGGGGGTTTGGGGACAATTTGGGGACAATTTGGGGACAATTTGGGGACATTTTTCACACGGCCACCGGCTCCTGGACGTGGTGGTGGCGCTTGACCACGAAGAGTTTCTGTCCCGAGACGGTGACGAGGAGAGAGTGCTCGCCAAACACCACTGGGGACAGCGGGGACACTGCCACCCTCGGGGTCCCCAATGTCCCCAGGGCCACCCTCGGGGTCCCCAATGTCCCCAGGGCCACCCCAGGGCCACCCTCGGGGTCCCCAATGTCCCCAGTGCCACCCCACGGCCACCTTCAGGGTCCCCAATGCCACCCTCGGGGTCCCCGGTGCCACCCTCGGGGTCCCCAATGTCCCCAGGGCCACCCCAGGGCCACCCACAGGGTCACCAGGGCCACCCTCAGGGTCACCAGTGCCACCCTCGGGGTCCCCAATGTCCCCAGGGCCACCCTCGGGGTCCCCAATGTCCCCAGGGCCACCCTCGGGGTCACCAGGGCCACCCCAGGGCCACCCCCAGGGTCCCCAATGTCCCCAATGTCCCCAAGGCCACCCTCGGGGTCCCCAATGTCCCCAGGGCCACCCACGGGGTCCCCAGAGCCACCCCCGAGGTCCCCAGGGCCACCCAGGGCCACCCTCGGGGTCCCCAATGTCCCCAGGGCCACCCCCAGGGTCCCCAATGTCCCCAAGGCCACCCTCGGGGTCCCCAATGTCACCAGTGCCACCCTCGGGGTCCCTGAGGTCCCCAGTGTCACCCCCAATGTCCCCAGTGCCACCCCCAAGGTCCCCAGTGCCACCCCAGGGCCACCTTCAGGGTCCCCAGGGCCACCCCAGGGTCCCCAGGGCCACCCCCAGTGTCCCCAGTGCCACCCCAGGGCCACCCCCAGGGTCCCCAATGTCCCCAGGGCCACCCCCAGGGTCCCCAGGGCCACCCCAGGGCCACCCCCGGGGTCCCCAGAGACAAGGGGACGAGGACAGGGCCACCCCCAAAACCCTGGGGACACCTTGGGGACAATTTGGGAACATTTGGGACCATTTTGGGGCCATTTGGGGCCATTTTGGGGCCATTTGGGGCCATTTGGGGCCATTTTGGGCCATTTTGGGCCATTTGGGGCCATTTTGGGGCCATTTTGGGGACATTTGGGGTCATTTTGGGGCCATTTGGGGCCATTTTGGGACATTTGGGGACAATTTGGGGCCATTTGGGGACAATTTGGGGCCATTTGGGGCCATTTGGGGACATTTTGGGGCCATTTGGGGCCATTTGGGGGCCATTTTGGGGCCATTTGGGGACATTTGGGGCCATTTGGGGCCATTTTGGGACATTTTGGGGACATTTGGGGCCATTTTGGGGCCATTTGGGACCATTTGGGGACATTTGGGGACATTTGGGGGCCTTTTGGGGACTTTTGGGGACATTTTGGGGCCATTTGGGGCCATTTTGGGGACATTTGGGGACATTTGGGGCCATTTGGGGCTATTTTGGGGACATTTGGGGCCATTTGGGACCATTTGGGGCAATTTGGGGCCATTTTGGGGCCATTTGGGGCCATTTTGGGGACATTTGGGGACATTTTGGGGCCATTTTGGGACATTTTGGGACATTTTGGGGCCATTTGGGGCCATTTTGGGGCCATTTGGGGCCATTTTGGGACATTTGGGGCCATTTTGGGGTCATTTTGGGGACATTTAGGGACGTTTTTGGCGCCGTCCCTCACCCGAGAGGCGCCGGAAGGGCGGCTCGTGGCCCCTGGGCAAGCGAAGGCCCAAGGCCGTGGCCACCAAGCCCTGCAGGACGGTGGCCGTGTGCTCGTCGTTCTCCAGGTCCCCCGAGGACTGGGGAAAAAAAAAAGGGGAAAATTTGGGATTTGGGAAGAAAAAATTATTGGGGAATTTTGAGGTGAAGATTCCAGAAAAAATCGGGAGAAGCTGGGGGGGAAAAATTCCCAAAATTCACCCCAAAATCTGCCCAAAATCTGCCCAAAAAATCACCAAAATCACCCAAAATTCACCCCAAAAATCTGGCCAAAATCACCCAAAATTACCCCAAAATGACCCCAAAATTCCCCAAAATCACCCCAAAATCAGCCCAAAAATCGCCAAAATCCCCCCAAAATTCCCCCAAATCACCAAAATCTCCCCCAAATCACCCAAAATCATCACAAAATCACCCAAAATTACCCAAAATCATCACAAAATCACCCAAAATGCCAAAAAATCCCCCAAAATTTCCCCAAAATCCCCCAAAATCCCCTCAAATCACCCCAAAATCAGCCCCAAAATCAGCTCCAAAATTCACCCCAAAATCACCCAAAAATCACCCAAAATTACCCCAAAATCACCCAAAATTACCCCAAAATCTGCCCAAATCAGCCCAAAATCACCCAAATCACCCAAAATCCCCCCAGAATTTCCCAAAATTACCCAAAATCTGCTCAAAAATCACCAAAATCACCCCAAAATCCCCCAAAATCACCCCAAAAATCAGCTCCAAAATCACCCCCAAAATTCACCCAAAATTCACCCCAAAACTTCCCAAAATCTGCCCAAAAAATCACCAAAATCACCCAAAATTACCCCAAAATCTGCCCAAAATCAGCCCAAAATCCCCCAAAATCTGCCCAAAATCTACCCAAAAATCACCAAAATCCCCCCAAAATTCCCCAAAATGCCACAAAATCAGCCCAAAATCCCCCAAAATCTGCCCAAATCAGCCCAAAATCACCCAAAATTACCCAAAATCATCACAAAATCACCCAAATCACCCAAAAACTGCCCAAAAATCACCAAAATCAAACCAAAATCAGCCCAAAATCCCCCAAAATCATCCCAAAAAAAAGCAGCTGAAAACCCCTAAAAAACCCCAAAATTCCCAAAATTCTTGAGGATTTTCCTTGAAATTTTTTGGGAATTCTGAGGTGAAGATTCCCCAAAAAATTGGGAGAAGCTGGGGGGGAAAAATCCCGAAAAACGGCAGCGAAATGACCCAAAATCACCCAAAAATCACCCAAAAATCCCCCCAAATTACCCCAAAATGACCCCAAATTACCCCAAAATCACACAAAATCTACCCAAAAATCGCCAAAATCCCCCCAAAATCACCCAAAATCATCACAAAATCCCCCAAAATTACCCAAAATCATCACAAAATCACCCAAAATGCCACAAAATCCCCCAAAATTTGCCCAAAATCCCCCAAAATCCCCTCAAATCACCCCAAAATCAGCCCCAAAATCAGCTCCAAAATTCACCCCAAAATCACCCAAAAATCACCCAAAATTACCCCAAAATCTGCCCAAAATTACCCCAAAATGCCACAAAATCTGCCCAAAATCCCCAAAATTACCCAAAATCTGCCCAAAAATCACCAAAATCACCCCAAAATCCCCCAAAATCACCCCAAAAATCAGCCCCAAAATCAGCTCCAAAATCACCCCCAGAATTCACCCAAAATTCACCCCAAAATTACCCAAAATCTGCCCAAAAATCACCAAAATCCCCCCAAAATCAGCCCAAAATCCCCCAAAATCTGCCCAAAATTCCCCAAAATCAGCCCCAAAATTCCCCAAAATCATCCCAAAAAATCATCTGAAAACCCCTAAAAAAACCCCAAAATTCCCAAAATTCTGGAGGATTTTCCATTAATTTTTGGGGAATTTTTAGGTGAAAATTCCAGAAAAAATCGGGAGAATCCGGGTGGGAAAAATCCCCAAAGAAAGCCCCAAAATCCCCCAAAATCCCCCCAAAAAAGCAGCTGGAAACCCCTAAAATTCCCAAATTTTGGAGGATTTTCCATGAATTTTTTGAGAATTTTTAGGTGGAAATTCCCCCAAAAAATTGGGAGAATCCGGGTGGGAAAAATCCCAAAAAAAAGCACCAAAATTCCCCAAAATCACCCAAAATCCCCCCAAAAAAGCAGCTGAAAACCCCTAAAAAAACCCCAAAATTCCCAAAATTCTTGAGGATTTTCCTTGAAATTTTTGGGAATTTTGAGGTGAAAATTCCCAAAAAAATTGGGAGAATCCGGGTGGGAAAAATCCCAAAAAAATTCCCCAAAATCACCCAAAATCCCCCCAAAAAAGCAGCTGGAAACCCCTAAAATTCCCAAATTTTGGAGGATTTTCCTTGAAATTTTTTGGGAATTTTTAAGTGAAAATTCCCAAAAAAATTGGGAGAATCCGGGTGGGAAAAATCCCTGAAAAAAAGCCCCAAAATCAGCCCCAAAATTCCCCAAAATCTGCCCAAAAAAGCAGCTGAAAACCCCTAAAAAAAACCCCAAAATTCCCAAAATTTGGAGGATTTTCCCTGAAATTCTTTGGGAATTTTTAAGTGAAAATTCCCCCCAAAAATTGGGAGAATCCGAGTGGGAAAAATCCCCAAAATCTCCCCAAAATCAGCCCCAAAATTCCCCAAAATCATCCCAAAAAAGCAGCTGAAAACCCCTAAAATTCCCCAAATTTTGGAGGATTTTCCATGAAATTTTTGGGAATTTTTAGGTGGAAATTCCCCAAAAAATTGGGAGAATCCGGGTGGGAAAAATCCCAAAAAAAAGCACCAAAATTCCCCAAAATCCCCCCAAAATCCCCCAAAAACCCCCAAAATCCCCCCGGGACCCCCCCAAAATTCCCAAATTTCCTGAGGACCCCCCAAAAAAATTCCCAAAAATTTTGGGGGATTTTTCCTGGAATTTTTTGGGTGAAGATTCCCCAAAAACTTGGGACCCCTCCCCCCAATTTTTTTGGCCCCTCCCCCACTCCCGGAGCCCCTCCCCCATTTTTTTGCCCCTCCCCCACCCCCACAGCCCCTCCCCCACTCGCGGGACCCCTCCCCCACTCCTGGAACCCCTCCCCCACTTTGAGACCCCCTCCCCCAATTTTTGGGACCCCTCCCCCACTCCTGGAGCCCCTCCCCCACCCCCGGAGCCCCTCCCCCATTTCCCGCCCCTCCCCCCTCACCGCCAGCACGGCTCCGTCGCTGATGACGAGGTACCCGGCCTGAGCCGGGAGCCGCTCCAGCCCCTGCGTCAGCGCCGACGTCTGCAACCAGTACGGACCAGTACAGACCAGTACAGACCAGTACAGACCAGTATAAACCAGTATAAACCAGTACAAACCATCCCAATCCCAGCCCGGTTCTCACCATGGCGACGCGCTCCTCCCGCCGCTCGCTTCCGGTCACGTGACGCCGCCCTCAGTGCGCCTCCGCCCCCTCATTGGTTCGCGGCTTTTCCCGCCCACCAATCAGAGCGCGCGGTGGGGATCACGTGGTGGGTAGAGAGGGCTACTCTATGGTTTGGAGGACCGGAAGTGACGCTCAGTCCTCCGGCTCTCATCTCTATGGTTATGCCCCCCCGCACCGGAAGTAACGCTCGGTCCTCCAGCGCCCATCTTTATGGTTGTACTCGGCGAACCGGAAGTGACGCTCAGTCCTCCAGCGCTCATCTCTATGATCCCTCAGCCCCAAACTCGCGGAATTTGGGGAAAACGCCCCAAAAAAAAACGCGGGAAAAAAAAAAATCCGCTCGCCACGGTGGCCACCAGTGGCCAAAACCCCTCCCCCAGTGGCCAAACCCCCATTCCCAGTAGCCAAACCCCAAATCTTGGTGGCCAAACCCCAATTCCCGGTAGCCAAACCCCTCCCCCAGTAGCCAAACCCCAATTCCCGGTAGCCAAACCCCAAATCTTGGTGGCCAAACCCCAAATCTTGGTGGCCAAACCCCAAATCTTGGTAGCCAAACCCCAACTCTTGGTAGCCAAACCCCAATTCCCAGTAGCCAAACCCCAAATCTTGGTGGCCAAACCCCAAATCTTGGTAGCCAAACCCCAACTCTTGGTAGCCAAACCCCTCCCCCAGTAGCCAAACCCCAAATCTTGGTAGCCAAACCCCAATTCCCGGTAGCCAAACCCCAACTCTTGGTGGCCAAACCCCAAATCTTGGTAGCCAAACCCCAATTCCCAGTAGCCAAACCCCAATTCCCAGTAGCCAAACCCCAAATCTTGGTGGCCAAACCCCAAATCTTGGTAGCCAAACCCCAACTCTTGGTAGCCAAACCCCAATTCCCGGTAGCCAAACCCCTTCCCCGGTAGCCAAACCCCAAATCTTGGTAGCCAAACCCCAATTCCCAGTAGCCAAACCCCAATTCCCGGTAGCCAAACCCCAACTCTTGGTAGCCAAACCCCAATTCCCAGTAGCCAAGGAACTTCCGGGTTTATTCAGCGGTTAAACAAGAGCCCGTGGGGGGAGGGGGGGGGAGGGGGGGGGGAGGGGTTTTTTGGGGGGGGGGTTTTGGGGGGGTGGGGGAGGGGACGGGGGGAGGGTTCAGACCCCTCCCCCCACCCCTCAAACCCCTCCCCCACCCCCCAAACCCCTCCCCCACCCCGGGATAAATCCATATTTATAATAATTTCATATTTATAATGGCGGCTGCCCCTCCCCCACCCCCAAAAAAAAAAATCCCCTCCCCCACCCCTCCCCCACCCCTCCCCCACCCCTCCCCCACCCCTCCCCCACCCCCACCCGCCCCTCCCCCACTCGCGGGGGGGTCGATTTTTATTTTTATTTCATTTTTTTGTTGTTTTTTTTTAAGGGGAGGGGGGGAAATTTTTTGGATGTGGGTGGGGGAGGGGAGGAGGATGATGAAGGGAGGGAGGGGGTGGGGGAGGGGGAGGGGTCTCCCCCCTCCCCTCTCGCTGTCGCCCCTCCCCCACCCTTCAGTCGTCGATGCAGATCACCTCCCCCCCCCGCGGCTCCTTCCTCTCCTCGGGCTCGCGCTCGCGCTTCACCAACACCGCGGGGCCGTTGGAGGCTGGGGGAGGGGCGAGGGGGAGGGTCAGGGACCCCTCCCCCACCCTCGGACCCTTCCTCATCCTCCCCCACCCGTGGGAACCGCTCCCGTCCCATTAAACCCCTCCCCCACCCGTGGGAACCCCTCCCCATTGAGAGAATCCCGCCCCTCCCCCCCCCTTTCAGCAGCACCCAGGGCCCTTGGAGGGTGGGGGAGGGGTCCCTGACCCTCCTCCCTCGCCCCTCCCCCACCCTGGGACCCCTCCCCCACCCTCAGACCCTTCCTCATCCATTGGGCCCCTCCCCCACCCGTGGGAACCGCTCCCGTCCCATTAAATTCCATTGGGCCCCTCCCCCACCCCATTAAACCCCGCCCCTCCCCCCCTTTCAGCAGCACCCAGGGGCCCTT
>CM076541.1:79670230-79810230 GCA_038429875.1 Poecile montanus
AGATGCCATATATGGCTTTGTGGGCGTGGCCAGGGATTCCATATAAGGGTTTGTGGGCGTGGTCACTGGTGGGCGTGTCCTGAGGTTCCATATATGGGATTGTGGGCGTGGCCAGTCTCAGTGGGCATGTCCTGATATTCCATATATGGATTTGTGGGCGTGGCCAATCTCGGTGGGCATGTCTGGGCATTCCATATAAGGGTTTGTGGGCGTGGCCAGGGATTCCATATAAGGATTTGTGGGCGTGGCCAATGCTGGTGGGTGTGTCCCGATGTGGTCCATATATGGAGTTGTGGGCGTGGCTGGGGAGCAATGTCCTGGGGTTCCATATATGGGTTTGTGGGCGTGTCCTGGTATTCCATATAAGGGTTTGTGGGCGTGTCCCATGATTCCATATAAGGGTTTGTGGGCGTGTCCCAGTGTTCCATATATGGGCTTGTGGGCGTGTCCTGGGGTTCCATATATGGGCTTGTGGGCGTGGCCACAGTAGGCGTGTCCTGGGCTTCCATATAAGGGTTTGTGGGTGTGGCCAGTGGCAGTGGGTGCATCCTGGGATTCCATATATGGATTTGTGGGCGTGGCCAATGTCAGGGGGAGTGTCCCAGTGTTCCATATATGGATTTGTGGGCGTGGCCAGTGGGGGCGTGTCCCAATGTGCTATATATGGATTTGTGGGCGTGGCCAATGCCAGGGGGGCGTGTCCCAGAGTTCCATATATGGATTTGTGGGCGTGGCCAATGCCAGGGGGTGTGTCCCAGAGTTCCATATATGGATTTGTGGGCGTGGCCAATCTCGGTGGGCATGTCCCAATGTGCCATATAAGGGTTTGTGGGCGTGGTCAGTCTCGGGGGGCGTGTCCCGATGTGGCCCCGCCCCCAGGGAGATCTCCAAGCGCGTGAGCGAGGAGCAGGCGCGGAAAGCGTTCGACAGAGCCACCAAACTGGAGCAGGAGTTCACCGAGTGCTTCTCAGGTGAGAGCCAAAATCACACCTGGGGGGGCCCAAACTCACCTGGGACACCCAAAATCACACCTGGGGGGGCCCAAACTCACCTGGGACACCCAAAACTCACCTGGGGGGGTCTGAAATCACCTGGGACACCCAAAATCACACCTGGGACACCCAAAATCACACCTGGGGGGGTCAAAATCACACCTGGGGGGGCCAAAACTCACCTGGGACACCCAAAATCACACCTGGGGCACCCAAAATCACACCTGGGACACCCAAAATCACACCTGGGACACCCAAAATCACACCTGGGGGGCCCAAACTCACCTGGGACACCCAAAATTACACCTGGGGGAGCCAAAATCACACCTGGGGGGGTCTGAAATCACCTGGGACACCCAAAAATTCACCTGGGACACCCAAAATTCACCTGGGACACCCAAAAACTCACCTGGGACACCCAAAATTACACCTGGGACACCCAAAAACTCACCTGGGACACCCAAAAACTCACCTGGGACACCCAAAATTCACCTGGGGTGTCCGAAATCACCTGGGGGAGCTCAAAATCCACCCAAAAACTCACCTGGGGGGCCTAAAATTCACCTGGGGGGTCCAAAAACTCACTTGGGACACCCAAAATTCACCTGGGGGGGTCTGAAATCACCTGGGGGAGCTCAAAATACACCTGGGGCACCCAAAATACACCTGGAGGGGTCTGAAATACACCTGGGAGGGACAAAGTCCACCCAAAAATTCACCTGGGACACCCAAAATTACACCTGGGACACCCAAAAATTCACCTGGGACACCCAAAAATTCACCTGGGGGGTCTGAAATCACCTGGGACACCCAAAATTACACCTGGGACACCCAAAAATTCACCTGGGACACCCAAAACTCACCTGGGGGGTCTGAAATCACCTGGGACACCCAAAATTACACCTGGGACACCCAAAAATTCACCTGGGACACCCAAAAATTCACCTGGGACACCCAAAATTACACCTGGGACACCCAAAATTCACCTGGAGGGGTCTGAAATCACCTGGGACACCCAAAAATTCACGTGGGACACCCAAAATCACACCTGGGACACCCAAAAACTCACCTGGGACACCCAAAAACTCACCTGGGACACCCAAAATTCACCTGGGGGGTCTGAAATCACCTGGGACACCCAAAATCACACCTGGAACCCCCAAAAATTCACCTGGGACACCCAAAATTCACCTGGAGGGGTCTGAAATCACCTGGGACACCCAAAAATTCACGTGGGACACCCAAAAATTCACCTGGGACACCCAAAATTACACCTGGGACACCCAAAATTCACCTGGGACACCCAAAAACTCACCTGGGACACCCAAAATTACACCTGGGACACCCAAAATCACACCTGGGACACCCAAAATTCACCTGGGACACCCAAAAACTCACCTGGGACACCCAAAATTACACCTGGGACACCCAAAAATTCACCTGGGACACCCAAAATTACACCTGGGACACCCAAAAATTCACCTGGGACACCCAAAATTCACCTGGGACACCCAAAAATTCACCTGGAAGGGGCAAAATTCACCTCTACCCCTCCCCAAGCCCCTCCAAAAATTCCCAAAAAATTCCCAAAAATTCCCAAAAATTCCCAAAATTCCTTTTCTTCACCTGAAGACGTCTCTACCCACCCAAAACCCCCAAAATTCACCAAAATCTCCAAAAATCCACATTTTTATCACATTTTAACACCTTTTCCCTCCCCAAAACCCCTCAAAAATTCCCAAAAAATTCCCAAAAAATTCTCAAAAATCCCAAAAATTCCCAAAAAATTCCCAAGTTCCCTAAAATCCCTTTTTCCCTTTCCAGCTGCATTTCTGCCCACCCAAAACCCCCAAAATTCACCAAAATTCGCCAAAAATTCACATTTTTTTCACATTTACCCCCAAAAAATCCTCAAAAATTCCTGAAAAATTCCCAAAAATTCCCAAAAATTCCCAAAATTCCTTTTCTTCACCTGAAGATGTCTCTACCCACCCAAAACCCCCAAAATTCACCCAAATTTGCCAAAAATCCACATTTTTTTCACATTTAAACACCTTTTCCCACCCAAAACCCCTCAAAAATTCCCGAAAAAATCCCAAAAAATTCCAAAAAAATTCCCCAAAAATTCCCAAAAAATTCCAAAAAATTCCCAAAATTCCCAAAATCCCTTTTTCCCTTTCCAGGTGCATTTCTACCCACCCAAAACCCCCAAAATTCACCAAAATTCGCCAAAAATCCACATTTTTTTCACATTTACCCCCCAAAAAACCCTCAAAAATTCCCAAAAAATTCCCGAAAAATCCCAAAAAATTCCCAAATTCCCAAAATCCCTAAAATTCCCATTTTTTCCCTTTCCAGCTGCATTTCTACCCACCCAAAATTCGCCAAAAATTCACATTTTTTTTGCATTTACCCCCAAAAAAAATCCTCAAAAATTCCTGAAAAATTCCCGAAAAATCCCAAAAAATTCCCAAATTCCCAAAATTCCTAAAATTCCCATTTTTTCCCTTTCCACCTGCATTTCTACCCACCCAAAATTTGCCAAAAATTCGCCAAAAATTCACATTTTTTTCACATTTACCCCCAAAAAAACCCTCAAAAATTCCCGAAAAATTCCCCAAAAATCCCAAAAAATTCCCAAATTCCCTAAAATTCCCATTTTTTCCCTTTCCACCTGCATTTCTACCCACCCAAAATTCGCCAAAAATTCGCCAAAAATTCACATTTTTTTCGCATTTACCCCCCAAAAAATCCTAAAAAATTCCCAAAAAATTCTCAAAAATCCCAAAAATTCCCAAAAAATTCCCAAATTCCCTAAAATCCCTTTTTTCCTTTCCAGCTGCATTTCTACCCACCCAAAACCCCCAAAATTCGCCAAAAATCCACATTTTTTTCATATTTAAACACCTTTACCCTCCCCAAAACCCCACAAAAATTCCCGAAAAATTCCAAAATTCCCAAAATTCCCTAAAATACCTTTTTTTTTATTTATAAACATTTCTACCCTCCCCAACCCTCCCAAAATCCCCCAAAATTTGCCAAAAATCCACATTTTTTTCACATTTTAACGCCTTTACCCACCCAAAACCCCTCAAAAATTCCCGAAAAATTCCCAAAAAATTCTCAAAAATTCAAAAAAATTCCCAAAAATTCCCAAATTCCCTAAAATCCCTTTTTCCCTTTCCAGCTCCATTTCTACCCACCCAAAACCCCCAAAATTCACCAAAATTCGCCAAAAATCCACATTTTTTTCGCATTTACCCCCAAAAAACCCCCTCAAAAATTCCCGAAAAATTCCCGAAAAATCCCAAAAAATTCCCAAATTCCCAAAATTCCTAAAATTCCCATTTTTTCCCTTTCCACCTGCATTTCTACCCACCCAAAATTTGCCAAAAATTCGCCAAAAATTCACATTTTTTTCACATTTACCCCCAAAAAAACCCTCAAAAATTCCCGAAAAATTCCCCAAAAATCCCAAAAAATTCCCAAATTCCCTAAAATTCCCATTTTTTCCCTTTCTACCTGCATTTCTACCCACCCAAAATTCGCCAAAAATTCGCCAAAAATTCACATTTTTTTCGCATTTACCCCCCAAAAAATCCTAAAAAATTCCCAAAAAATTCTCAAAAATCCCAAAAATTCCCAAAAAATTCCCAAATTCCCTAAAATCCCTTTTTTCCTTTCCACCTGCATTTCTACCCACCCAAAACCCCCAAAATTCACCAAAATTTGCCAAAAATTCACATTTTTTTCACATTTACCCCCCAAAAAATCCTCAAAAATTCCTGAAAAATTCCCAAATTCCCAAAATTCCTAAAATTCCCATTTTTTCCCTTTCCAGCTCCATTTCTACCCACCCAAAATTCGCCAAAAATTTGCCAAAAATTCACATTTTTTTCACATTTACCCCCAAAAAAACCCTCAAAAATTCCCAAAAAATTCCCAAAAAATTCTCAAAAATCCCAAAAAATTCCCAAATTCCCAAAATCCCTAAAATTCCCATTTTTTCCCTTTCCACCTGCATTTCTACCCACCCAAACCCCCCAAAATTTGCCAAAAATTCACATTTTTTTCGCATTTACCCCCAAAAAAATCCTCAAAATTTCCCGAAAAATTCCCCAAAAATTCCCCAAAAATTCCCAAATTCCCAAAATTCCTAAAATTCCCATTTTTTCCCTTTTCAGCTGCATTTCTACCCACCCAAAATTCGCCAAAAATTCACATTTTTTTTGCATTTACCCCCCAAAAAATCCTCAAAAATTCCCAAAAAATTCCCGAAAAATCTCAAAAAATCCCAAAAAATTCCCAAATTCCCAAAAATCCCTTTTTCCCTTTCCACCTGCATTTCTACCCACCCAAAACCCCCCAAAATTCGCCAAAAATTCACATTATTTTCACATTTACCCCCAAAAAAACCCTCAAAAATTCCCGAAAAATTCCCGAAAAATCCCAAAAAAATTCCCAAATTCCCAAAATCCCTAAAATTCCAATTTTTTCCCTTTCCAGCTGCATTTCTACCCACCCAAAATTCGCCAAAAATTCACATTTTTTTTGCATTTACCCCCCAAAAAATCCTCAAAAATTCCCAAAAAATTCCCGAAAAATCTCAAAAAATCCCAAAAAATTCCCAAATTCCCAAAAATCCCTTTTTCCCTTTCCAGCTCCATTTCTACCCACCCAAAACCCCCCAAAATTTGCCAAAAATTCACATTTTTTTCACATTTACCCCCAAAAAAATCCTCAAAAATTCCTGAAAAATTCCCGAAAAATCCCAAAAAATTCCCAAATTCCCAAAATTCCTAAAATTCCAATTTTTTCCCTTTCCAGCTGCATTTCTACCCACCCAAAATTCGCCAAAAATTCACATTTTTTTTGCATTTACCCCCCAAAAAATCCTCAAAAATTCCCAAAAAATTCCCGAAAAATCTCAAAAAATCCCAAAAAATTCCCAAATTCCCAAAAATCCCTTTTTCCCTTTCCAGCTCCATTTCTACCCACCCAAAACCCCCCAAAATTTGCCAAAAATTCACATTTTTTTCACATTTACCCCCAAAAAAATCCTCAAAAATTCCTGAAAAATTCCCGAAAAAATCTCAAAAAATCCCAAAAAATTCCCAAATTCCCAAAAATCCCTTTTTTCCTTTCCACCTGCATTTCTACCCACCCAAAACCCCCAAAATTTGCCAAAATTCGCCCAAAATCCACATTTTTATCACATTTACCCCCAAAAAAATCCTAAAAAATTCCCAAAAAATTCCCAAAAAATTCTCAAAAATCCCAAAAAATTCCCAAAATTCCCAAATTCCCTAAAATCCCTTTTTTCCTTTCCACCTGCATTTCTACCCACCCAAAACCCCCAAAATTCACCAAAATTCGCCAAAAATCCACATTTTTTTCGCATTTACCCCCAAAAATTCCCAAAAAATTCCCGAAAAATCCCAAAAAATTCCCAAATTCCCAAAATCCCTAAAATTCCCATTTTTTCCCTTTCCAGCTGCATTTCTACCCACCCAAAATTCGCCAAAAATTCACATTTTTTTCACATTTACCCCCCAAAAAAACCCCTCAAAAATTCCCGAAAAATTCCCCAAAAAATCCCAAAAATTCCCAAATTCCCAAAATTCCTAAAATTCCCATTTTTTCCCTTTCCACCTGCATTTCTACCCAACCAAAACCCCCAAAATTCGCCAAAAATCCGCATTTTTTTCGCATTTGCCCCCCAAAAAAACCCTCAAAAATTCCCGAAAAATTCCCGAAAAATCCCAAAAAATTCCCAAAAATTCCCAAATTCCCTAAAATCCCTTTTTCCCTTTCCACCTGCATTTCTACCCACCCAAAACCCACCAAAATTCGCCAAAAATTCACATTATTTTCACATTTACCCCCCAAAAAACCCTCAAAAATTCCCAAAAAATTCCCGAAAAATCCCAAAAATTCCCAAATTCCCAAAATCCCTAAAATTCCCATTTTTTTCCCTTCCCAGCCATGGTGGAAGGCGACAGCTTCGAGGAGATTTACCACAAAGTCAAACGAGTCATCGAGGACCTTTCAGGACCTTTCATTTGGGTCCCGGCCCGCGAACGGCTTTAGGGGGAGGGGGGGGGAGGGGTCCCAAAAAAAAATAAAAATTCCCCTCCCCCTCCTCCCAAAAATTCCCAAAATTCCATCAGGAATTTTGGGGGGGGGAGGGGAGAAGGGAAAAAAAAAAAATTCCCCAAAAAATCAAAAGTGGGGGAGGGGCGGTTTTGGTGTTTTTTGGGGGATTTTTTTTTTTTTTTTTTTTTTTGGGGGGGGGGGAGGGGGGTGGGGGAGGGGTGGGGAAGCCCCTCCCCCACCCCCTCACCCCCCCCACCCCCCAAAAAAAAAAAAATTTGGAGTTTTTTTTTTTTTTTTGTACATATTTAAACTCTATATTTGTAACGCCCGGGGAGGGGGAGGGGGAGGGGAGGGGTGGGGGAGGGGGAGGGGGAGGGGTTTTTGGGGATGTTGGAGAGGGGGGGGGGGAGGGGGGGGTGGAAATCTCTCCCAAAAATCGGCCTCTTTCCCGGTCTTGGAAATTTTTGGGAAGGGAGGGGGAAAATTTGGGAAAAATAATTTAAAAAAAATAAAATTATAATTAAAAAAATAATAATAAAAATTTAAAAAAAAAATTAAAAAATAAAGAGGGTGGGGGGAGGGGTTTTTGGGGTGAAATGAGGAGATTTTGGGGGTTTGGGGAGGTCCAGGAATTGGAATTTGGGGAGATTTTGGGGGGTTTTGGGGGCGGGAAGGGAGCGTGGGAAACAGCGCGGGAGCAGCAGCCAATCAGAAGCGAGAACGGGCAGAAGGGGCGTGGCCAAAGCGGGTTTTGAATGGCGGGTGGGATTTATGAATGGGGTGAGGTTGTAAAGGGGCGTGGCTTAGAAAAAGGCGGGAATTATGAATGGGGTGAAGTTGTAAAGGGGCGTGGCTTCCAAAAAGGCGGGAATTATGAATGGGGTGAGGTTGTAAAGGGGCGTGGCTTGGAAAAAAGGCGGGAATTCTGAATGGAGGGCGTGGTTTATGAATGGGGCCACCTCAGCACCCCTCCCCCCACCCTAATTACCGTTAATTAGCCGCTGTAATTAATTAATTAACAACCAAAAAAAAGGGGGGGAGACCCCTCAGGAATGGGGGGACCCCAAATTTATTTGGGGGGGGGGGGGAGGGGCGCTCTGGCCACGCCCATTTCTCATTTTTGGGGGGCAGCCCCTCCCCCACCTTGGTCCGAGGGGGTTTTTTGGGGGGAATTTGGGAATTTTTGGGGGGAAATTTGGGAATTTTGGGGGGAATTTGGGAATTTTGGGGGGAATTTGGGAATTTTGGGGGTCCCTGAGGTTTTTGGAGGATCCCAGGAAGGATTTTTTGGGAGAATCCCCCCAAAAAAATTCGGGATCATCATTCCCAAAATCCTCCCCCCACCCCCCCAAAAAAAATCCGATTTTTAATCCCAAAAAATCCCAATTTTGGGATTTTCCCCCCAAAATGATTTTTTTTGGGAGATGGGGGGAGGGGAAATCCTGATTTTTAGGGAATTTTTTTAGGGAAAAATCCCATAAAATTTAAATTTATTTTTTCCATCATTTTAATTTTTGGTCCCGACCCAAAATCCCCGATTTTTTAATCCTTAAAAAATTCAATTTTTGGGATTTTTTGATGGGGTTTTTTGGGGTTTTTTTGGGAATTTTGGGGGGGTTTTGGGGTTTTTTGGGATGCTGGGAATTTTGGGATCATTCTTTTTTGGGATGGGGATCCTTGGAACCCCCCAAAAGCAACACCTGGGTCAGCAGGACCCCGTTACAGGCGGCCGAGGCTGCGAAGGTCGAGGCCAAAAGGAGATCCCCGGTTTCCTGTAGGGGAGGTTTGGGAAAAATTTGGGAATTTTTGGGAAATTTGGGGGATTTTGGGAATTTTTGGGAATTTTTGGGAATTTTTTGGTAAATTTTTGGGGTTTTTTTGGGAATTTTGGGGGTTTTTTGGGAATTTTTGGGGATTTTTTTTGGAATTTTTGGGAATTTTTTGGGGTTTTTTGGGAATTTTTTGGGATTTTTTGGGGGGAATTTTTGGGAATTTTTTGGGTTTTTGGGAATTTTTTTGGGCTTTTTGGGAATTTTTTGGGGATTTTTTGTGATTTTTGGGGTTTTTTTTGGGAATTTTGGGGTTTTTTTTGGGAATTTTGGGGATTTTTTGGGAATTTTGGGATTTTTTTGGGGGGAATTTTTTGGGAATTTTTGGGGTTTTTGGGGAATTTGGGGGTTTTTTGGAATTTTTTGAGGTTTTTTGGAATTTTTGGGGTTTTTTTGTGATTTTTTGGGGGGTTTTTTTGGGGAATTTTTGGGGATTTTTGGGGTTTTTGGGGAATTTTGGGGATTTTTTGGGGTTTTTTTTTAAATTTTGGGGGTTTTTTTTGGAATTTTTTGAGGTTTTTTTTTTTGGGAATTTTTGGGGTTTTTTTTGGGGAATTTTTGGGAATTTTTTGGGAATTTTTTGGGGAATTTTTTGGGGTTTTTTGGGAATTTTTTTGGGCCTTTTGGGAATTTTTTGGGGATTTTTTGGGGATTTTTTGGGGTTTTTTTGGGAATTTTTGGGGTTTTTTTGGGGAATTTTTTGGGATTTTTTGGGGGAATTTTTGGGATTTTTTTGGGAATTTTTGGGATTTTTTGGGTTTTTTTTGGGAATTTTTTGGGGTTTTTTTGGGGAATTTTTGGGGATTTTTTGGGGGAATTTTTGGGATTTTTTGGGGAATTTTTGGGATTTTTTGGGGTTTTTTTTTTAATATTTGGGGTTTTTTTGGGAATTTTTTGTATTTTTTTGGGAATTTTTGGGCATTTTTGGAAAAATTTTGGGGTTTTCATGGAAAATTTGGGGATTTTGGGAAGATTTTTGGGGTCTGGAAGGAATTTTTGGGGTTTTAATGAAAAATTTTGGGGATTTTTGGGGTTTTTGGGGGTCCTGGAAGGGATTTGAGGAAAAAATTTGGGGTTTAAAAAAGATTTTTGGGGGTTTTTTGGGAAATTTTGGGGTTTTTTGGGAATTTTTGGGGTTTTTTTGGGGAATTTTTGGGGTTATTTGTGAATTTTTGGGTATTTTTGAGAATTTTTGGGGGGTTTTGAGAGAATTTGAGGGCGAATTTGGGAATTTTTAGGAATCTTGGAAGGATTTTGAGGGGTCTTGGGTGAATTTTTTGGGAATTTTTGCTGTTTTGAGAGAATTTGAGAGAAAATTTGGGATTTTTTTGGGAATCCTGGAGTGAATTTGGGGGAATTTTGTGGTTTTGAGAGAATTTGGGAATTTTTAGGGAATCCTGGAGGGAATTTGGGTGAATTTTGGGGGTCCTGGGTGATTTTTTATGATCCAAGAATTTTTTGGGGAGGGGTCTCACCTCAAGTGACGAATCCTGAGCCAATTTTGGGTGAATTTTGAGCAACTTTGAGTAAAAATTTGGGGTTTTTTTGTGGGTTTTGAGATCCAGGATTTTTTTGGGAATTTTTGGGGTTTTTTTTGGGAATTTTTGGGGGTTTTTTTGGGAATTTTTGGGGGTTTTTTTGGGAATTTTTGGGGGATTTTTGGGGTTTTTTTGGAATTTTTAGGGCTTTTTTGGGAGTTTTTGGGTTTTTTTTTTTTAATTTTTGGGGGTTTTTGAGAATTTTTGGGGTTTTTTGGGGAATTTTTGAGGCTTTTTTGGGAGTTTTTGGGCATTTTTGGAAGAATTTTGGGGTCTGGAGGGGATTTTTGGGGTTTAAATGGGGATTTTTGGGATTTTAATGAAAAATTTTAGGGATTTTTGGGGTTTTTTGGGAATTTTTGGGGGTTTTGAGAGAATTTGGGAATTTTTAGGGAATCCTGGAGGGAATTTGGGTGAATTTTGGGGGGTCCTGGGTGATTTTTTAGGATCCAAGAATTTTTTGGGGAGGGGTCTCACCTCAAGTGACGAATCCTGAGCCAATTTTGGGTCAATTTTAACCAATTTTGAGTAAAAATTTGGGTTTTTTTTGTGGGTTTTGAGATCCAGGATTTTTTTGGGAATTTTTTTGGGGATTTGAGGGATTTTTGGGGAGGGGTCTCACCGTGAGGGAGGTGAAGATTCGGGCCAGGGCCCCCCCAAAAAGGAGCCCCGTGGAGACCCCCGAGAGCTGCCCCGTGTGGCCCTGCCGGGCGTTGGTGACGATCTGGAGAAGCTGCAGGAGGGAAAAATTGGGAATTTTTGGGAATTTTTCAGGATTTTTGGGGAATTTTGGGGGATTTTGGGGGATTTTGGGGGAATTTTTGGGGATTTTGGGGGAATTTTTGGGGAATTTTGGGGGAAGTTTGGGGAATTTTTTGGGATTTTTGGGTAATTTTGGAGGATTTTTGGGGAATTTTGGGGGAATTTTTGGGGATTTTGGGGAATTTTGGGGGAATTTTGGGGGAATTTTTGGGATTTTTGGGGATTTTGGGGATTTTTGGGGGGAATTTTGGGGATTTGGGGGGATTTTTGGGGATCCAAATGGATCAGGGAGGTGGAAAAGGTTTGGATTGGCCCAAAATTCCATCCAGGACCCCCCAAATCCCCTCAGGACCCCCCAAACCCCCCCAGGACCCCCCAAACCCTCCCCAAACCCCCCCAGGACCCCCCAAATCCCCTCAGGACCCCCCAAATCCCCCCAAATCCCCTCAGGACCCCCAAATTCCTCCCCAAATTCCCCCCAAAACCTCCAGGGACCCCTCAAATCCCCTCAGGACCCCCCAAATCCTCCCCAAACACCCCCAGGACCCCCCAAATCCCATCCAGGACCCCCCAAATCCTCCCCAAATCCCCCCAGGACCCCCCAAATCCCATCCAGGACCCCCCAAATCCTCCCCAAATCCCCTCAGGACCCCCCAAATCCCCCCCAAATCCCCCCAGGACCCCCCAAAGCCCCTCAGATCCCCCCAAATCCTCCCCAAATCCCCTCAGGACCCCCCAAACCCTCCCCAAATCCCCCCAAACCCCCCCAGATCCCCCCAGGACCCCCCAAATCCCCTCAGGACCCCCCAAAATCTCCCCAGGACCCCCCAAATCCCCCCAAGGACCCCCAAATCTGCCCCAAATCCCATCCAGGACCCCCCAAATCCCCTCAGAACCCCCCAAATCCTCCCCAGTCCCACCCAGGACCCCCCAAATCCCCCCCAAATCACCTCAGGACCCCCCAAATCCCCCCAGGACCCCCCAAAATCTCCCCAGGACCCCCCAAATCCTCCCCAAACCCCTTCAGGACCCCCCAAACCATCCCCAAATCCCATCCAGGACCCCCCAAACCCCCCCAGGACCCCCAAAATCCCCCCCAAATCCCCCCAGGACCCCCCAAATCCTCCCCAAATCCCCCCAGGACCCCCCAAATCCTCCCCAAATCCCATCCAGGACCCCCCAAACCCCCCCCAAATCCCCCCAGGACCCCCCAAATCCCCCCCAATCCCCCCCCACCCTGCTGAGGATGATGATGGGCAGGTTCAGGGCCTGCAGGGCGGTGACGAAGCTCAGCGGCGTCAGCGGAGACACCAAAACCCCCAAAAACGCCCCAAAAACGGCCACAAACGCCAGCCCTGGGTGGGGAGGGGACAAAAAAGGTTCAGGAGACCCCAAAAAACCCCAAAATCCCCCAAAATCCCCCCAAAATCCCAGACAAACCTCGGCCCGTGCGGCCCCCGAAGTGCAGGATGAGGAAGAGGAGGGTGAGGGTCTGAAGGAGGAGGAAGAGCGACTCCCCCCAGGCGCTGGAGGAATTTTTTGGGGGGGTCAGGAGAGGTTGGGGACCCCCATAAATGGATTTGGGAGGTCCCAAAACCCCCCAGGAGGGGAAGAAAAGGGGAAAAATGAAGGGGAAATGGGTGAAAATCGACTCAAAACTTCCCAAAATCCACTCAAAACTTCCCAAAATCCCCCCAAAACTTCCCAAAATCCCCTCAAAACTTCCCAAAATCCCCCTAAAAATTCCCAAAATTCCCTTAAAAGTTCCCAAATCCCCCCAAAACTTCCCAAAATCCCCCTAAAAGTTCCCAAAATTCCCTTAAAAATTCCCAAATCCCCCCAAAACTTCCCAAAATCCCCCTAAAAATTCCCAAAATTCCCTTAAAAATTCCCAAAATTCCCTTAAATATTCCCAAATCCCCCCAAAACTTCCCAAAATCCCCCCAAAAATTCCCAAAATCCCCCCAAAAATTCCCAAAATTCCCTTAAAAATTCCCAAATCCCCCCAAAACTTCCCAAAATCCCCCAAAACTTCCCAAAATCCCCCAAAAAATTCCCAAAATTCCCTCAAAAATTCCCAAATCCCCCCAAAACTTCCCAAAATCCCCTTCAGATGCCCCAAAATTCCCAAAATCTCTCCCAAAATTCCCCAAAATCCCTCTCAGATCCCCAAAACGTCCCAAAAATCCCTCCCAAAATTCCCCAAATCCCTCTCAGATCCCCAAAACTCCCCAAAATCTCTCCCAAACTTCCCAAAATTCCCCCAAATCGCTCTCAGATCCCCAAAATTCCCCAAAATCCCTCCCAAACTCCCAAAATCCCTCCCAAAATTCCCAAAATTCCCCAAAATTCCTCTCAAGTTCCCAAAACCCACCAGAAATCTCTCCCAAACTCCCCAAAATCCCTCCTAAAATTCCCAAAATTCCCCAAAATCCCTCTCAGATCCCTGAAACTCCCCAAAATCTCTCCCAAACTTCCCAAAATACCCCTCAGATCCCCAAAATCCATCCGAAACTTCCATCCCAAAACTTCCTTTCCCAAAAAATCCATCCCAAACTTCCCAAAATCCCTCCTAAAATTCCCAAAATTCCCCAAATCCCTCCCAAACATCCCCAAAATCCTTCCCAGATCCCCAAAATCCACCCTAAATCTCTCCCAAACTTCCCAAAATCCCCCTCAGATCCCCCCTAAAGTCCCAAAATCCCTCCCAAAATTCCCAAAATCCCTCTCAGATCCCCCAAACTCCCCAAAATCTCTCCCAGACCCCCCAAATTCGCCTCCAAACCCTCTCAGATCCCTCCCAAACCTCCCAAAAGCCCCAAAATCGCCCGGATTTGCCCCAAAAACCTGAAGGGGAAGCTCCTGGCGCAGCCGTAGCCCACGGAGCCCCCCAGGGCCAGCAGCTCCAGCAGCACCGAGGGGAGGCTGAGCCCCCCACCACTGCGGGACCCCCAAACCTTCAGCAGCTGCGGGACCTTCACTGGGAGGGAGAAATGGGGTTAAAAACCAAAAGAAACCACCCCAAAATACCCCAAAACCCCCTTAAAATACCCCAAAACCACCCCAAAATACCCCAAAACCGCTTAAAATTGACCCAAAATTCACCCCAGGGACCCCCAAACCTTCAGCAGCTGCGGGACCTTCACTGGGAGGGAGAAATGGGGTTAAAAACCAAAAAAAACACCCCAAAATACCCCAAAATACCCCAAAACCACTTTAAAATACCCCAAAATACCCCAAAACTACTTAAAATACCCCAAAAACTGCTTTAAAATACCCCAAAATCGCTTTAAAATACCCCAAAATTCACCCCAGGGACCCCTAAACCTTCAGCAGCTGCGGGAGCTTCACTGGGGGGGAGAAATGGGGTTAAAAACCAAAAAAAAGCCCCAAAATACCCCAAAACTGCTTTAAAATACCCCAAAACTGCTTTAAAATACCCAAAAACCGCTTTAAAATACCCCAAAATACCCCAAAACTACTTAAAATTGACCCAAAATTCACCCCAGGGACCCCCAAACCTTCAGCAGCTGCGGGAGCTTCACTGGGAGGGAGAAATGGGGTTAAAAACCAAAAAAAAACCCAAAAATACCCCAAAACCCCCTCAAAATACCCCAAAATCCTTCAAAATTACCCCAAAATTCACCCCAGGGACCCCCAAACTTCAGCAGCTGTGGGAGCTTCACTGGGAGGGAGAAAAGGGGTTAAAAACCAAAAAAAACACCCCAAAATACCCCAAAACCACCTCAAAATACCCCAAAATACCCCAAAACTACTTAAAATACCCCAAAAACTGCTTTAAAATACCCCAAAATACCCCAAAAACTGCTTTAAAATACCCCAAAATCGCTTTAAAATACCCCAAAATTCACCCCAGGGACCCCCAAACCTTCAGCAGCTGCGGGAGCTTCACTAGGGGGGAGAAATGGGGTTAAAAACCAAAAAACACCCCAAAATACCCCAAAACTGCTTTAAAATACCCCAAAAATATGAAAAAAACACTTTAAATTACCCCAAAATTGACCCAAAATTCACCCCAGGGACCCCCAAACCTTCAGCAGCTGCGGAACCTTCACTGAGAGAGGAAAAACCCCAAAAAAAACAACCCAAAATTATCCCAAATCATCCCAAAAATAATTTAAGACTTTTAAATCTTCAAATTTCTCCCAGAACCTCCCAAAATCTCCTCAGATTCCCTCAAAATCTCCTCAGATTCCCTCAAAATCTCCTCAGATTCCCTCAAAATCTCCTCAGGCCCTTACCCAGGACTGATCCCGCCACGATGCCGTAGCCCAAAACTTTGCTCAGGAGGATTTTTAAGCACGGAACTGCAAAAAAAAGAACAAAAGTGACGTCAAAATTCCCGATTTTTTATCAAAATCCCTCAAAAATTCCTCAAAATCCCCTCAAAAAATTCCTCAAAATTTGAAATATTCCCCCAACACCCAAAACAAAGATGGCGGCAGCGTCGCCCTCACAGCCAAAACAAAGATGGCGGCGCTTCCTTTTCCCGCGCCCACAACCAAGATGGCGGCGCCCATTCGCAATTCCCGCCCTTAATTAAAATGGCGGCCGCCCCCACAGCGCTGAAAGACGCCCCAAAATCCCCCTCAAAACCCCCAGAAAAGCCCCAAAAAGCCCCAAAATCGCTCCCCGCGACCCCTCCGGCACCATCGAGGAGTTGAAAGCGCAGGAAGAATTGGTCGAAGCAATGTTCGGGCAGCAGGAACGGGACGAGCCAAGGCCGGAGAGGCTCCATGGCGGCTCCCGCGCTGAGCGGAAAACGGCGGGAAAAGCCTCACGCTCGTTCTGATTGGCTGAGCCGCCAGAAAATCCCGCCTCTTTAAGCCCGCCCCGCAATTCGATTGGTTAGAATTCAGGAGTCTCCTGTCAATCAAAGCATGAACCGCGCGGCGATTGGTTAATGTTTAATTCCGCAACGCGATTGGATAAGTGGGCGTAAAGCTCCGCCCCGCTCCGGCGCGGCGGGCTCTGATTGGTCAGATTAAATTAATTAAATTAATTAAATTAATTAATTAAAGTTAAGGCGATTAAAGTTTTAAATCCCTCAGAATCCCACAGAATTCCTCCAGGTTTGCATCCCCCCAAAAAAATCCCTTTAAATCCTCCCTTTAAAGCCTCAAATGTGAGTGTTTTGACTTTGGGGGATTCCAGAGGGGTTCGGGCTCCAAATTTGGGAGAATTTGAGGAAATTTGAGGGAATTTGAGGGAATTTGAAAGAATTTGGGGGAATTTGAGGGAATTTGAGGGGATTTGAGGGAATTTGAGGGGTTCGGGATCTGAATTTGGGGGAATTTGAGGGGATTTGAGGGAATTTGAGGGGTTCAAGATCCGAATTTGGGGGAATTTGAGGGAATTTGAGGGGTTCGGGATCTGAATTTGAGGGAATTTGAGGGGATTTGAGGGAATTTGAGGGAATCTGAGGGGATTTGAGGGGTTCGGGATCCGAATTTGGGGGAAATTGAGGGAATTTGAGGGAATTTGAGGAGTTCGGGATCCGAATTTGGGGGAATTTGAGGGAATCTGAGGGAATTTGAGGGAATTTGAGGGGTTCGGGATCTGAATTTGAGGGAATTTGAGGGGTTCGGGATCCGAATTTGGGGGAATTCGAGGGAATTTGAGGGAATTTGAGGGAATTTGAGGGGTTCGGGATCCGGATTTGGGGGAATTTGAGGGAATTTGGGGGAATTTGAGGGAATTTGAAAGAATTTCAGGGAATCTGAGGGGTTCGGGATCTGAATTTGAGGGAATTTGAGGGAATTTGGGGGAATTTGAGGGAATTTGAGGGGTTCGGGATCCGGATTTGGGGGAATTTGAGGGAATTTGAGGGAATTTGAGGGGATTTGAGGGAATTTGAGGGAATTTGAGGGGTTCGGGATCCGAATTTGAGGGAATCTGAGGGGATTTGAGGGGTTCACGATCTGAATTTGGGGGAATTTGAGGGGATTTGAGGGAATTTGAGGGAATCTGAGGGGATTTGAGGGATTCAGGCCCCGAATTTGGGGAAATTTGAGGGAATTTGAGGGAATCTGAGGAAATTTGAGTGTTTCAGGCCCCGGTTTTGAGGGAATTTGGGGGGTTCAGGCCCCGAATTTGAGGGAATTTGAGGGAATTTGAGGGGTTCAGGCCCCGAATTTGAGGGAATTTGAGGGTCCAGGATCAGATCTCGATGCTCCAGAGGGGGTCACAGCCCCTCTTTTCTGGCACTAAATCCCTCTTTTAGCATTTCACACGGAATTCCTGCACTCTCACACAGATTATGAGGACGCTCAACCCCTCCACCTCAAGATTTTGGACTTCCCAAAAATTTTTTTCCTCAAAAAAACCCAAATTTTGGGAATCGGGAACATCCAAAGCAAATTTTTCTCCGCGCATGCGCAGCGGCGACGATGACGTCACCACGCGCCTCAACGCTTCCGTACGTCACAAACGCTCAATGGGCGCCGCCATTTTGGATACAGCCGCATTGCGGCTCCGTCGCTTATTGCGCATGCGCAGTGCGCCAATGGGCGCCGCCATGTTTACCGGCGTTGCCGTACGCCTCCATCGGGCCGCACCCGGAAGCTCCGAACGGGCCCGGACCGGAGCCGGGACCCCCCCGGGACCCCCCCGGGATCCCTCAGGATCCCCCCCGGTAACCGCGGATCAGTCCCGGGATCCCCTTTCCGGTAACCCCCGGACCCCCCTCCGGTAATCCCGGGACCCCCTCAGGATCCCCTCAGGACCCTCCCGGTAACACCGGATCAGGGCCGGGATCCCCTCAGGATCCCCCCGCCTTTTTCTGCCGGTATTCCCGGTTTTTTTCCGGGATTTAACCTCAAAATTCCTCCGATTTTATCTCCCCTCACATCCCTCGTTATCCTCACGGGATTTAAATCCCGGTTTCCCCTCACGATTCCCGGGATTCCCTCACGATTTCCCCCCTAATATTCCTCAAAATTCCCGATTTTTCCTTGGATTTAACCCCCGTTATCCCCCCCTCAAAATTCCAGATTTTTCCTTGGATTTAAATCCCGTTTTCCCCTCACGATTCCCGGAATTCCCTCAGGATTTCCCCCCCCCAGTAATCCCCGAAAATTCCCGGATTTTTCCCTGGATTTAACCCCCGTTATCCCCCTCAAAATTCCCGATTTTTCCCTGGATTTAACCCCCTCAAAATTCCCGATTTTTCCTCGGGATTTAACCCCCGTTATCCCCCTCAAAATTCCCGATTTTCCCTTGGATTTAACCCCCTTTATCCCCCTCAAAATTCCCGATTTTTCCTTGGATTTAACCCCCTTTATCCCCCTCAAAATTCCCGATTTTTCCTCGGGATTTAAGGCCGAAAATTCCTGACGTTTAATTCCCCTCAATATTCCCTCAAAATTCCCGAAATTCTACCGGGATTTAACCCCCAAAATCCCCGAAATTCCCTCAGGATTTAACCCCGAAATTCCCACATTTCTCCCCTCAGTATTCCCGGAATTCCTTCAGGAATTCAACCCTTAATTCCCAGATTTTTTCCCCTTTCGCTTTTCCCATTTCCCCCCAATTTTTTCCCAGATTTTCCCAAATTTTTCCCGATTTTTTCCTGCTTTTTTCCTGTTTTCTTCCCGATTTTTTCCTGCTTTTTTCCCGCTTTTTTCCCGATTTTTTCCCTTATTTTTCCCGATATTTTCCCGGTTTTTTCCAATTTTTACTGATTTTTTTCCCGCTTTTTTCCCAATTTTTTCCTAATTTTTTTCCCGCTTTTTTCCCCATTTTTCCTCGATTTTTCCCAGATTTTTTTCCCCATTTTTTCCCAAATTTTTCCCCTATTTTTTCCCGTTTCTTTTCCCAATTTTCTCCCGATTTTTTCCCAATTCTTTCCCGATTCTTTCCCAATTTTTTCCCCATTTTTCCTGATTCTTTCCTGATTTTTTCCCCATTTTTTCCTGATTCTTTCCCGATTTTTTCCCGATTTTTTTCCGATTTCCCCCAGATTTTTCCTGATTTTTCCCGATTTTTTCCCCCATTTTTCCCCCATTTTTTCCCCATTTTTTCCCCATTTCTCCCACTTTTTTCCCGCTTTTTTCCCCGATTTTTTCCAATTTTTTCCTGTTTTTTTCCCATTTTTTTCCCAATTTTTCCTGATTTTTTTCCTGATTTTTCCCCTCATTTCTCCCAATTTTTCCCCAATTTTTTCCCCTTTTTTTCCCCAATTTTTTCCCCTTTTTTTCCCCAATTTTTCCCCCATTTTTTCCCAATTTTTTCCCCATTTTTCCCAATTTTTCCCAGTTTTTCCCATTTTTTCCCCTCATGGAATCCCAATGCGATTATTCCATGTATTTCCCCGCCGTTCCCTTCCCTCCCCGGGAATTCCTGGCCGGAGAATCCTCGGGATATCGATCCCTCCCCCGCCGGAATCACCTTTACCTGGGCGAAACCGTGCGATTCCTGCTGGTCCTGAGGAAAAATCCCGGCAATCCCGACAAAAACCCCGGGAATTCCGACAAAAACCCCGGGAATTCCGACAAAAACCCCGGGAATTCCGACAAAAACCCCGGGAATTCCGACAAAAACCCCGGGAATTCCGCCAACATCCCGGGAAAAACCCCCTGGATCCAGTTGGCTTCGTCTTTATCCGCCTTGGCCACCGTCACCTGCGGCGACAACGCCGGGAAAAACCGGGATGAGGAGGAGGAAAACGAGGGAAATCCCGGGAATTTCGGGAATGACGAGCCAGAGGATCCCAAGGAGCCGCCGGTTTTCCGGGAATGCCGAGCTCTGCTGACCCATTCCAGGGGCCCGCCGGGATCCGCCGGAGCTGGGGTGAGGATGGGGAAATTTGGGAATTCTGAGGGGTGGGGCCAGGGAAAAATTGGGAATCTCAGGGATGGGGGAATTCCCGTTTTTCCTGGGTTTTTTCCCGCTTTTTTCCTGTTTTTTTCCCATTTTTTTCCTGATTTTTTCCCGTTTTTTCCCATTTTTCCTCCAATTTTACCCATTTTTCCCCTATTTTTCCCTTTTTTCCCCATTTTTTCCCATTTCTCCCCATTTTCCCAAATTTTTCCCCATTTTCCTCAATTTTTTTCCCATTTCCCCCAATTTTTTTCCATTTTTTCCCATTTCTCCCCCATTTTTTCCCTGCTTTTATCCCATTTTCTCAATTTCTCCTAATTTTTCCCCATTTTCACCCATTTTTTCCCAATTTTTCCCATTTTTCCTATTTCCCCCCTGTTTTTTTCCCATTTCACCCCCAATTTCTCCCAATTTTTCCCCACTTTTCCCCCATTTTTCCCCCTATTCTCCCAATTTTTCCCATTTTTCCCCCGTTTTTCCCCCATTTTTCCCCATTTCCCTCCCATTTCTCCCTGTTTTTCCCCATTTTCCCCCATTTTTCCCATTTTTCCCCCGTTTCTCGGAATTTCCCCATTTTTTGCCTCATTTTCCCCCCATTTTTTCCTATTTTTTCCCATTTTTCCCAATTTCCCTGTTTTTTCCCATTTTTTCCCATTTTTCCCCCATTTTTTCCCAATTTCCCCGTGTTTTGCCCCATTTTCCCCGTTTTTCCCCCATTTTTCCCAATTTTCCCCCCATTTTTTCCCATTTTCCCCCCATTTTTTCCCATTTTTTCCCATTTTTCCCATTTCCCCCCCATTTTTCCCCATATGCCCCCCATTTTTCCCATTTTTCCCCCATTTTTTCCCAATTTCCCTGTTTTTTGCCCCATTTTCCCCCCGTTTTTTCCCATTTTTTCCCATTTTTTCCCCATTTTTCCCATTTTCCCTCCGTTTTTCCCCCGTTTTTCCCCAATTTTCCCCCAATTTTTCCCCATTTTCCCCGTTTTTTCCTGTTTTTCCCATTTTTTCCCATTTTTCCCAATTTCCCTCGTTTTTCCCCAATTTTCCCCATTTTTTCCCATTTTTCCCCCATTTTTTCCCAATTTCCCCATTTCCCCCCCATTTTTCCCATTTTTTTCCCATTTTTTTCCCGTTTCCCCATTTTTTGCCTCATTTTCTCCCCGTTTTTTCCCATTTTCCCCCCGTTTTTTCCCCTTTTTTCCCATTCTTTTCACTTTTTTCCCATTTTTTCCCCATTTTTTCCCATTTTCCCCATTCCCCCCCATTTTTCCCATTTTTTTCCCATTTTTTTCCCATTTCTCCATTTTTTGCCTCATTTTCTCCCCGTTTTTTCCCATTTTCCCCCCGTTTTTTCCCATTCTTTTCAGTTTTATCCCATTTTTCCCCCATTTTTTCCCAATTTCCCTGGTTTTTGCCCCATTTCCCCCCCATTTTTCCCATTTTTCTCCCATTTTTTCCCATTTTCCCCCCGTTTTTCCCATTTTCTCCCTGTTTTTTCCCATTTTTCCCCCGTTTTTTCCCATTCTTTTCAGTTTTATCCCATTTTTTTCCCACTTTTTCCCAATTTCCCCGTGTTTTTCCCCATTTTTCCCCCGTTTTTTCCCAATTTCCCTGTTTTTTGCCCCATTCCAGCTGCCCGTGGACGATCCCATCGTCTCCTCAGACGAGATCATCTTCCCGCTCACCGTGGCCCTGGACCGGCTCCCGCCCGCCACCGCCAAGGCCAAGGTGGGGACACCAAAAACACACCTGGGGACACCAAAAACACACCTGGACACACCTGGGGACACCTGGGGACACCTGGGGGGACATGGGGACACCAAAAACACACCTGGGGACACCCTGGGGACACCAAAAACACACCTGGGGACACCAAAACCTCACCTGGGGACACCTGGGGACACCTGGGGATACCAAAAACACACCTGGGGACACCTGGGGACACCTGGGGACACCTGAGACACACCTGGGGACACACCTGGGGACATTGGGGACACCTGAGACACACCTGGACACACCTGGGGAGACACCTGGGGACACCAAAAACACACCTGGGGACACCTGGGGACACCTGGGGACACCTGGGGACACCAAAACCTCACCTGGGGACACCTGGGGACATTTGGGGACACCAAAAACACACCTGGGGACATTTGGGGACACTTGGGGACACCAAAAACACACCTGGGGACACCAAAACCTCACCTGGGGACACCAAAAACACACCTGGGGACACCAAAAACACACCTGGGGACACCAAAAACACACCTGGGGACACCTGGGGACACTCTGGGGACATCGGGAATGGGATGGGAGGGACCCTGGGGACACTGTGGTGACCTTGGGGACACCTTGGGGACACCTTGGTGACCTTGAGGACACCTTGGGGACACCTTGGTGACCTTGGGGACACCTTGGGGACACCTTGGGGACACCTTGGGGACCTCAGTGACCCCATAGTGACCTCAGTGACACCTTGAGGACACCTTGGGGACACCTTGGGGACCTCAGTGACCCCATAGTGACCTCAGTGACACCTTGAGGACACCTTGGGGACACCTCGGTGACCTCAGTGACCCCGTGGTGATCTCAGTGACACCTTGGGGACACCTTGGGGACACCTTGGTAACCTTGAGGACACCTTGGGGACACCTTGGTAACCTTGAGGACACCTTGGGGACACCTTGGGGACACCTTGGTGACCTTGGTGACACCTTGGTGACCTCGGTGACCCCTTGGTGACCCCATGGTGACCCCGTTGTCCCCTGGTTGTCCCCAGATTGTGGTGACCTCGGTGACCCCGTGGTGACCTCGAGGACACCTTGGTGACCCCATGGTGACCTCAGTGACACCTTGGGGACACCTTGGTGACCTTGGTGACCCCATGGTGACCTTGGTGACACCTTGGTGACCTCATGGTGACCTCGGTGACCCTGTGGTGACCCCGTTGTCCCCTGGTTGTCCCCAGATCGTGGTGACCTCAGTGACACCTTGGTGACCTCGAGGACACCTTGGTGACCCCATGGTGACCTCATGGTGACCTCGGTGACCCCATGGTGACCCCGTTGTCCCCTGGTTGTCCCCAGATCGTGGTGACCTCGGTGACCCCGTGGTGACCTTGGTGACCCCATGGTGACCTTGGTGACCTCGGTGACCCCTTGGTGACCCCATGGTGACCCCGTTGTCCCCTGGTTGTCCCCAGATCGTGGTCACCGTGTGGCAGCGGGACACGGAGCCACCAGAGCTACAGGAGGAGGTGACAGCGCCACCCCAGGTGACAACAACCACACCTGGACAGGTGACAGGGCCACCCCAGGTGACAACGACACCGGGACAGGTGACAACGACACCAGGACAGGTGACAACGACACCAGGACAGGTGACAGGGCCACCGCAGGTGACAATGACAGGGACAGGGGGGTACCTGAGGCTCCTCCAGGGCCGCGCCCCCGGCCAGGTGTTCCGGCAGCAGCACGGCGCCTTCAAGGCACAAGGTGAGGTCCCCAAGTGTCCCCAAGTGTCCCCAAGGGTCCCCAAGTGTCCCCAAGGGTCCCCAGGGCCACCCAGGTGTCCCCAAGTGTCCCTAGAACTGTCCCCAGGTGTCCCCAAGTGTCCCTTTCCCCTGTGGTGCCACCCCCAGGTGCCACCCCCAGGTGTCCCCACGGCGCCTTCAAGGCACAAGGTGAGGTCCCCAAGTGTCCCCTGAGTGTCCCCAAGTGTCCCCAAGTGTCCCCCAGGGTCCCCTGAGTGTCCCCAAGGGTCCCCAAGGGTCCCCAAGGCCACCCAGGTGTCCCCAAGGCCACCCAGGTGTCCCTAGAACTGTCCCCAAGTGTCCCCAGGTGTCCCTTCCCCTGTGGTGCCACCCCCAGGTGCCACCCCCAGGTGTCCCCACGGCGCCTTCAAGGCACAAGGTGAGGTCCCCAAGGGTCCCCAAGTGTCCCTAGAACTGTCCCCAAGTGTCCCCAAGGCCACCCAGGTGTCCTCAAGTGTCCCTAGAACTGTCCCCAAGTGTCCCCTGGGTGTCCCTTTCCCCTGGGGTGCCACCCCCAGGTGTCCCTATGGGGCCTTCAAGGCACAAGGTGAGGTCCCCAAGTGTCCCCAAGTGTCCCCAAGGCCACCCAAGTGTCCCTAGAACTGTCCCCAGGTGTCCCCAAGTGTCCCCAGGTGTCCCCTCCCCTGTGGTGCCACCCCCAGGTGCCACCCCCAGGTGTCCCCACGGCGCCTTCAAGGCACAAGGTGAGGTCCCCAAGTGTCCCCAAGTGTCCCCAAGTGTCCCCAAGGGTCCCCAAGGCCACCCAGGGGTCCTCAAGTGTCCCTAGAACTGTCCCCAAGTGTCCCCTGGGTGTCCCCAAGGCCACCCCGGTGTCCCCGAGTGTCCCTTTCCCCTGGGGTGCCACCCCCAGGTGTCCCCACGGCGCCTTCAAGGCACAAGGTGAGGTCCCCAAGTGTCCCCAAGTGTCCCCAAGGGTCCCCAAGGCCACCCAGGTGTCCCCAAGGCCACCCAAGTGTCCCTAGAACTGTCCCCAAGTGTCCCCAGGTGTCCCTTCCCCTGTGGTGCCACCCCCAGGTGCCACCCCCAGGTGTCCCCATGGCACCTTCAAGGCACAAGGTGAGGTCCCCAAGGGTCCCCAAGTGTCCCCAAGGGTCCCCAAGTGTCCCCAGGGCCACCCAGGTGTCCCCAAGTGTCCCCTGGGTGTCCCCAAGGCCACCCCGGTGTCCCCAAATGTCCCTCAGGCCACCCAAATGTCCCCAAATGTCCCCAAACCCCCCCAGGACCACCAGGGATTGTCCCCAACCCCGACTTGGGGACGCTTTTGGTGCCACCGAGGTGGGACAAAGCCGTCCCCAAATGTCCCCAAACGTCCCCAAATGTCCCTGAGGCCACCCAAGTGTCCCCAAACGTCCCCAAATGTCCCCAAATGTCCCCAAATGTCCCCAATTGTCCCCGCAGTGTCCACTCTGCTGACGGTGCTGCCACCGCCCCGCGTCCGCTGCCGCCAGGTGACCGTGTCCGGAAAATACCTGACCGTGCTGAAAGGTGACACTTGGGGACATCCTGGGGACACCTGGGGACACTTGGGGACACCTGGGGACACCTGGGGACACCTGGGGACACCTGGGGACATCTGAGGGGGGGTTGGGGACAATTTGGAGGAGACAAAATGGGTGGGATGAAGGGGGGAGGGTCAAAATATAAATGTCCCCAAATGTCCCCAAATGTCCCCAAATGTCCTCAATATCCTCAATGTCCCCTCGATGTCCCCAATGTCCCCAATGTCCCCAATGTCCCCAATGTCCCCAATCCCCCCAATGTCCCCAATGTCCCCAAATGTCCCCAATGTCCCCAATGTCCCCAATCCTCCCAATGTCCCCAATGTCCCCAATGTCCCCAATGTCCCCAAATGTCCCCAATGTCCTCAATGTCCCCAATGTCCCCAATGTCCCCAAATGTCCCCAATCCTCCCAATGTCCCCCCAATGTCCCCAATGTCCCCTCGATGTCCCCAATGTCCTCAATCCCCCCAATGTCCCCAATCCCCCCAATGTCCCCAATGTCCCCAATGTCCCCCCAATGTCCCCCAATGTCCCCAATATCCCCCAATGTCCCCAATGTCCCCTCAATGTCCCCAATGTCCCCAATGCCCCCAATGTCCCCAATATCCCCCAATGTCCCCAATGTCCCCCAATGTCCCCAATGTCCCCTCAATGTCCCCAATGTCCCCAAATGTCCCCAATGTCCCCAATGTCCCCAATCCCCTGGATGTCCCCAATGTCCCCTCAATGTCCCCAATGTCCCCAAATGTCCCCAATGTCCCCAATGTCCCCAATCCCCTGGATGTCCCCAATGTCCCCTCAATGTCCCCAATGTCCCCAATGTCCCCAATGTCCCCAATGTCCCCAATGTCCCCAATGATGTCCCCAATGTCCCCAATGTCCCCAATGTCCCCAATGATGTCCCCAATGATGTCCCCAGTGCTCAATGGCAGCTCGCAGGAGGAGCTCTCTCTCTGGGACGTTCAGATCCTGCCCAATTTCAACGCCAGTTACCTGCCCGTGATGCCCGACGGCTCCGTCCTGCTGGTGGACGACGTGTGGTGAGTGGGGACACCTTGGGGACACCTGGGGACACCTTGGGGATACCTTGGGGACACCTGGGGACAGCTGGGGACACCTTGGGGACACCTTGAGAACCTCGGGGAACCTTGGGGACACCATGGGGACACCTTGGGTACCTTGAGAACACCTTGAGAACCTTGGGGACACCTTGGGGACACCATGGGGACAGCTGGGGACACCTGGGGGACACCATGAGAACCTCAGGGAACCTTGGGGACACCATGAGAACCTTGGGGACACCATGGGGACACCATGAGAACCTTGGGGACACCATGGGGACACCTTGGGTATCTTGAGAACACCTTGAGAACCTTGGGGACACCTTGAGAACACCATGAGAACTTTGGGGAACTTGGGGACACCATGGGGACACCTTGGGGACCTTGGGGACACCACAAGAGCCTTGGGGACACCTTGGGGACACCTTGAAAACATTTTGAGAACCTCGGGGACACCTTGGGGACACCTTGAGGACACCTTGGGGGGACCTTGAGGACACCACAAGAGCCTTGGGGACACCTTGGACATCTTGAGGACACCTTGAGAACCTTGGGAACCTTGGGAACACCATGGGGACACCTTGAGAACCTTGGGGACACCTTGGAGACATCTCTGGGGACACCTGGGGACACTTTGAGGACCTTGGGGATGCCTTGGGGACCTTGAGGACACCACGAGAACCTTGGGGACACCTTGGGGACACCATGAGAACCTCGGGGACACCTGGGGACACCTTGGGGACACATTGGGGACACCACAAGAGCCTTGGGGACACCTTGGGGACACCACGAGAACCTTGGGGACACCTTGGGGACACCTTGGGTTTAATGTGGGGACCTTGAGGACACCTTGAGAACCTTGGGGACACCTTGGGGACACCACAAGAACCTTGGGGACACCTTGGGGACACCTTGGGGACACCTTGAGGACACCATGGGGACACCACAAGAACCTTGGGGACACCTTGGGGACACCTTGAGAACACCTTGGGGACACCTTGGGGACACCATGAGAACCTTGGGGACACCATGGGGACACCTTGGGTACCTTGAGAACACCATGAGAACCTTGGGGACACCTTGAGAACCTTGGGAACCTTGGGGACACCTTGGGGACACCTGGGGACACCTTGGGGACACCTTGAAGACACCTGGGGACAGATGGGGACACCATGGGGACCTTGGGGACACCTTGAGGACACCATGGGGACACCATGAGAACCTTGGGGACACCTTGGGGACACCATGGGGACACCACAAGAACCTTGGGGACACCTTGGGGGGACCTTGGGGGGACCTTGAGGACACCACGAGAGCCTTGGGGACACCTTGAGAACCTTGGGAACCTTGGGAACACCATGGGGACACCTTGAAAACCTTGGGGACACCTTGGGGACACCACAAGAGCCTTGGGGACACCTTGGGGACACCACGAGAACCTTGGGGACACCTTGGGGACACCTTGGGGACACCTTGGGGACACCTTGGGTTTAATGTGGGGACCTTGAGGACACCTTGAGAACCTTGGGGACACCTTGGGGACACCATGAGAACCTCGGGGACACCTGGGGACACCTTGGGGACACATTGGGGACACCACAAGAGCCTTGGGGACACCTTGGGGACACCACGAGAACCTTGGGGACACCTTGGGGACACCTTGGGGACACCTTGGGGACACCTTGGGTTTAATGTGGGGACCTTGAGGACACCTTGAGAACCTTGGGGACACCTTGGGGACACCACAAGAACCTTGGGGACACCTTGGGGACACCTTGGGGACACCTTGGGGACACCTTGAGGACACCATGGGGACACCACAAGAACCTTGGGGACACCTTGGGGACACCTTGAGAACACCTTGGGGACACCTTGGGGACACCATGAGAACCTTGGGGACACCATGGGGACACCTTGGGTACCTTGAGAACACCATGAGAACCTTGGGGACACCTTGGGGACACCTTGAGAACCTTGGGAACCTTGGGGGCACCATGGGGACACCTGGGGACACCTTGGGGACACCTTGAAGACACCTGGGGACAGATGGGGACACCATGGGGACCTTGGGGACACCTTGAGGACACTATGGGGACACCTGGGGGACACCTTGGGGACACCTGGGGGACACCTGGGGGACACCTGGGGACACCTTGGGGACACCTTGAGAACCTTGGGGAACCTTGGGGACACCATGGGGACACCATGAGAACCTTGGGGACACCTTGAGAACCTTGGGGACACCTTGGGGACACCTTGGGGACACCACAAGAACCTTGGGGACACCTTGGGGACCTTGAGGACACCACAAGAACCTTGGGGACACCTTGGGGACCTTGAGAACACCTTGAGAACCTCGGGGACACCTTGGGGACACCACAAGAACCTTGGGGACACCTTGGGGACACCTTGAGAACACCTTGGGGACACCTTGAGAACCTTGGGAACCTTGGGGACACCTTGGGGACACCTTGGGGACACCTTGGGGACACCACAAGAACCTTGGGGACACCTTGGGGACACCTTGAGAACACCTTGGGGACACCTTGAGGACACCTTGAGAACCTTGGGGACACCTTGGGGACACCACAAGAACCTTGGGGACACCTTGAGAACCTCGGGGACACCTTGGGGACCTTGAGGACACCTTGGGGACACCGTGGGGACACCTTGGGGACCTTGAGAACCTTGGGGACACCTTGAGGACCTTGAGGACACCACGAGAACCTCGAGGACCCATTTTGCCCTCATCCCCTCGTCCCCAAGGACGTCCCCAGGGATGTCCCTGATGTCCCCAACGATGTCCCCAACGATGTCCCCGCTGTCCCCTGCAGCCACCACTCCGGGGAGGTCCCCGTGGGCGCCTTCTGCCGCGTCCCCGGTGGCCACGCGGGGTGGCCGTGTCCCCTCAGCGCCCTGGAGGAGCAGAACTTCCTGTTCCAGCTGCAGGCGCCCGAGAGACCCCCCTGTGACAGCAAGGAGGTGAGGGGACACCTGGGGACACCTGGGGGGACATGGGGACACACCTGGGGACACCTGGGGACACCTGGGGACACACCTGGGGGGACATGGGGACACCTGGGGACACCTGGGGGGACATGGGGACACCTGGGGACACCTGGGGGACATCAAAAACACACCTGGGGACACCTGGGGGGACATGGGGACACCTGGGGACACCTGGGGACACCTGGGGACACCTGGGGGGACATGGGGACACACCTGGGGACACCTGGGACACACCTGGGGACACCCTGGGGACACCAAAACCTCACCTGGGGACACCTGGGGGGACATGGGGACACCTGGGGACACCTGGGGGGACATGGGGGGACATGGGGACATCTGGGGACACCTGGGGACAGCTGGGGACACCTGGGGACACCTGGGGGGACACCTGGGGACACCTGGGGACACCTGGGGGGACCTGGGGACACCTGGGGGGACATGGGGACACCTGGAGACACCTGGGGACACCTGGGGACACCTGGGGGGACCTGGGGACACCTGGGGGGACATGGGGACACCTGGGGACACCTGGGGGGACATGGGGACACCTGGGGACACCTGGGGACACCTGGGGACACCTGGGGACACCTGGGGATACCTGGGGGGACATGGGGACATCAAAAACACACCTGGGGACACCTGGGAACATCCTGGGGACACCTGGGGGGACATGGGGGGACATGGGGACACCTGGGGACACACCTGGGGACATCAAAAACGCACCTGGGGACACCTGGGGACACACCTGGGGACAGCTGGGGACACCTGGGGGGACACCTGGGGACACCTGGGGGACATCAAAACCTCACCTGAGGACACCTCTGGGGACACCTGGGGACACCAAAACCTCACCTGGAAACACCTGGGGACACCTGGGGACATCTCTGGGGACACCTGGGGACACCTGGGGACACCTGGGGGGACATGGGGACACCTGGGGACACCTGGGGACACCTGGGGACACCTGGGGGGACATGGGGACACACCTGGGGACACCTGGGGACACCTGGGACACACCTGGGGACACCTGGGGACACCTGGGACACACCTGGGGACACCCTGGGGACACCAAAACCTCACCTGGGGACACCTGGGGGGACATGGGGACACCTGGGGACACCTGGGGACACCTGGGGGGACCTGGGGACACCTGGGGGGACATGGGGACACCTGGGGACACCTGGGGGGACATGGGGACACCTGGGGACACCTGGGGACACCTGGGGACATCAAAACCTCACCTGGGGACACCTGCGGACACCTGGGTGGCCTTGGGGACACCTTGGGGACACCTTGGGGACACCTGGGGACATTTGGGGACACCTGGGGACACCTGGGACACACCTGGGGACACCTGGGGACACCCAAAACCACACATGGGGACACCTTGGGGACACCTGGGGACATCTCTGGGGACATCAAAAACAGACCTGGGGACACCTGGGGACACCCTGGGGACACCAAAACCTCACCTGGGGACACCTGAGGACACCTTGGGGACACCTTGGGGACACCTGGGGACATTTGGGGACACCTGGGACACACCTGGGGACACCTGGAGGTCACAGACACACCTGGAGACACCTGGGGACACCCAAAACCACACATGGGGACACCTTGGGGACACCTGGGGACATCTGGGGACACCTTGGGGACACCTGGTGACACCTGTGGCCGTGTCCCCTGGCAGGGTCTGGAGGTGCCCCTGGTGGCCGTGGTTCGGTGGTCGACGCCCAAGCTGCCGTTCACCAACAGCATCGTCACCCACTACAGGTGAGTGGCACCTTAATGTCACCTGGTGGCACCTGGTGGCACCTGAGTGTCACCTTAATGTCACCTGTGTCACCTTAATGTCACCTCAGTGTCACCTTAATGTCACCTCAGCGTCACCTGTGTCACCTCAGTGTCACCTGTGTGTCACCTGGTGTCACCTCAGTGTCACCTTAATGTCACCTTAATGTCACCTGAGTGGCACCTTAATGTCACCTCAGTGTCACCTGGTGGCACCTCGGTGTCACCTTAATGTCACCTCAGTGTCACCTTAATGGCACCTGAGTGTCACCTGGTGGCACCTTAATGTCACCTTGATGTCACCTGAGTGTCACCTCAGTGTCACCTGGTGGCACCTCGGTGTCACCTGGTGTCACCTGTGTCACCTGAGTGTCACCTGAGTGTCACCTTAATGTCACCTGAGTGGCACCTGAGTGGCACCTTAATGTCACCTCAGTGTCACCTGGTGGCACCTTAATGTCACCTGAGTGTCACCTGAGTGTCACCTGAGTGTCACCTGGTGGCACCTCGGTGTCACCTTAATGTCACCTCAGTGTCACCTTAATGTCACCTTAATGTCACCTTAATGTCACCTCAATGTCACCTTAATGTCACCTGTGTCACCTTAATATCACCTTAATGTCACCTGAGTGTCACCTTAATGTCACCTCAGTGTCACCTGGTGGCACCTCGGTGTCACCTTAATGTCACCTGGTGTCACCTGTGTCACCTTAATGTCACCTCAGTGTCACCTGAGTGTCACCTTAATGTCACCTGAGTGTCACCTGTGTCACCTCAGTGTCACCTGAGTGTCACCTGTGTCACCTCAGTGTCACCTGAGTGTCACCTGTGTCACCTTAATGTCACCTCAGTGTCACCTGGTGGCACCTTAATGTCACCTGAGTGTCACCTGAGTGTCACCTGAGTGTCACCTGAGTGTCACCTTAATGTCACCTCAGTGTCACCTGGTGGCACCTCGGTGTCCCCAAGCCCTCCAGAACCTTCTGGATCTCCATCCAAGCTGCCCCCTCAATGTCCCATCAATGTCCTGGTGCCACCACATTCTCAGAACCTTCTGGAACTCCTTCAGAACTGTCCCCACGATGTCCCCATGATGTCCCCAAGCCCTCCAGAACCTTCTGGCTTCTCCTCCATGTGCCACCACATCCTGTCCCAGTGCCACCACATCCCCAGAACCTTCTGGAACTTCTCCAGAACTGTCCCCAAGATGCCACCTCAATGTCCCATCAATGTCCTGGTGGCACCACATCCCCAGAACCTTCTGGAACTCCTCCAGAGCTCCTCCAGAGGTGTCCCCATGATGTCCCCATGATGTCCCCACGATGTCCCCACGATGTCCCAAAGCCCTCCAGAACCTTCTGGCTTCTCCTCCATGTGCCACCACATCCTCAGAACCTTCTGGAACTTCTCCAGAACTGTCCCCAAGATGCCACCTCAATGTCCCATCAATGTCCTGGTGCCACCACATCCCCAGAACCTTCTGGATCTCCATCTGAGGTGTCCCCTCGATGTCCCCACGATGTCCCCAAGCCCTCCAGAACCTCCTGGCTTCTCCTCCATGTGCCACCACCTCCTGTCCCATCAATGTCCTGGTGCCACCACCTCCTCAGAACCTTCTGGAACTCCTCCAGAGCTCCTCCAGAGGTGTCCCCATGATGTCCCCTCAATGTCCCCGTGATGTCCCATCAATGTCCTGGTGCCACCACATCCCCAGAACCTTCTGGAACTTCTCCAGAGCTCCTCCAGAGGTGTCCCCACGATGTCCCCACGATGTCCCCATGATGTCCCCAAGCCCTCCAGAACCTTCTGGCTTCTCCATGTGCCACCACCTCCTCAGAACCTTCTGGAACTTCTCCAGAACTGTCCCCATCAATGTCCTGGTGCCACCACATCCTCAGAACCTTCTGGAGCTCCATCCGAGGTGTCCCCATGATGTCCCCTCGATGTCCCCGTGATGTCCCATCAATGTCCCATCAATGCCTGGTGCCACCACATCCTCAGAACCTTCTGGAAGTTCTCCAGAGCTGTCTCCATGATGTCCCATCAATGTCCCATCAATGCCCTGGTGCCACCACCTCCTCAGAACCTTCTGGAACTCCTCCAGAGCTCCTCCAGAGGTGTCCCCACGATGTCCCCACGATGTCCCCGATGTCCCCTCAGGTTGCCCAGCATCCGTCTGGAGCGGCCGCGCTTCGTGATGACGGCCACCTGCGAGTCGCCCGTGGTGGCCCTGCAGCGTTTCAGTGTCACCTACACCCTGCTCAACGACCTGCAGGACTTCCTGGCCGTGAGGCTGGTCTGGACACCTGAGGCCACCGCTGGTGGGGACATTGGGGACATTGGGGACACTGGGGACATTGGGGACATTTGGGGACATCTGAGGAGTTTGGGGACACTGGGGGGATTGGGGACATTGGGGGACATTTGGGGACATTGGGGACATTTGGGGACATTGGGGGCATTGGGGACATTGGGGGACATTGGGGACATTGGGGACATTTGGGGACATTGGGGACATTTGGGGACATTGGGGGCATTGGGGACATTTGGGGACATTGGGGGGGTTGGGGACATTTGGGGACATCTTGGCTGTGTCCCCTCATTTTTTCCAAAGAAATTTCCCCCAAAAAACCTCCAAAAAAATCCCAAAACATTCCCAAAAAATCCCCAAAAAATCCCCAAAAAATCCCAAAAAAATCCCCCAAGAAATAAAAAAAAAATCCAAAAAAATCCCCAAAAATCCCCCAAAAAACCCCAAAAATTAAAAAAAAAATCCTAAAAAAAAAAAAATTCCTAAAAAAAAACCACCCAAAAAAATCCCCAAAAAATCCCCCAAAAATCCAAGAAAATCCTAAAAAAATCCTAAAAGAAATTAAAAAAAAAAAAATCCCAAAAAATCCACAAAAAACTCCAAAAAAATTTCTAAAAAATCCCAAAAAAATCCCCAAAAAAATCCCAAAAAATCCCCAAAAATTCCTAAAAAATCCCCAAAAAAATCCCAAAAAATTCCCCAAAAATCCAAAAAAATCCCCAAAAAATCCAAAAAAATTCCCCCAAAAATCCAAGAAAATTCAAAAAAATCCCCAAAAAATCCCCAAAAAATCCCAAAAAATTAAAAAAAAAATCCGAAAAAATCCCCAAAAAATCAGAAAAAAATTTTTAAAAATCCCAAAAAATCCCCAAAAAATCCTCAAGAAATCCCAAAAAATTCCCAAAAAATTCCCAAAAAAATCCCAAAAAATTCCCAAAAAATCCCCAAAAAATCCAAAAAAATCCCCCAAAAAATCCAAAAAAATCCCCCAAAAAATCCAAAAAAATCCCCCAAAAAATCCCAAACAAATTCCAAAAAAATCCCTCCAAAAATCCAAGAAAATCCTAAAAAAATCCATAAAAAAATCAGAAAAAAATAAAAAAAAAATCCGAAAAAAATCAGAAAAAATTCCCAAAAAATCTCTAAAATTCCCGATTTTTTTTCCCCAAATTCCCGGATTTTCCAGGGAAATCCCGTGGTTCCCTGGACTCCGTGGTTTGTCACACCAATCCCAAAATCCCCCAAATTCCCTCAAATTCCTCAATTCCCAGCACTCCAAAAATCAATAATTTAAAAAATTCTCCAAAATTCCTACAAATTCCCAGAACCCAAAATTCCCCAAAAATCCCCAAAAAATTCCAAAAAAATCCCAAAAAATTCTAAAAAATATCCCAAAAAATCCCCCAAAAATCCAAAAAAATCCCCAAAAAATCCAAAAAAATCCCCCCAAAAATCCAAGAAAATTAAAAAAAAAATCCAAAAAAATCCCCCAAAAATCCCAGAAAATTCCCAAAAAATCCCCCAAAAAATCCCCAAAAAATCCCAAAAAAATCCCCCAAAAATCCCAAAAAATTAAAAAAAAATCCCCAAAAAATCCCCAAAAAATCCCAAAAAATTCCCAAAAAATCCCAAAAAACTCCCCAAAAAATCCCCCAAAAAATAAAAAAAAAATCCCAAAAAATCCCCAAAAATCCCCAAAAAATCCCAAAAAATTCCCAAAAAATCCCCAAAAAATCCCCAAAAAATCCTCAAAAAATCCCCAAAAATCCCCCAAAAAATCCCCAAAAATCCCCCAAAAAATCCCAAAAAATCCCAAACAAATTCCAAAAAAATCCAGAAAAATTCCTCCAAAAATCCAAGAAAATCCTAAAAAAATCCATTAAAAAATCAGAAAAAAATCCAAAAAAAATCCAAAAAAAATCCAAAAAAAAATCCGAAAAAAATCAGAAAAAAATCCAAAAAAATCCCAAAAAATCTCTAAAATTCCCGATTTTTTTTCCCCAAATTCCCGGATTTTCCAGGGAAATCCCGTGGTTCCCTGGACTCCGTGGTTTGTCACACCAATCCCAAACTCCCCCAAATTCCCTCAAATTCCTCAATTCCCAGCACTCCAAAAATCAATAATTTAAAAAATTCCTACAAATTGCCAGAACCCGAAATTCCCCCAAAATCCCCCAAAAATTCCAAAAAAAATCCCAAAAAATCCCCCAAAAATCCAAAAAAATCCCCCCAAAAAATCAGAAAAAAATCCAAAAAAATTCCTAAAAAATCCCAAAAAATCCCTAAAAAAATCCCCCAAAAATTCCCAAAAATCCCAAAAAATTCCCAAAAATCCCAAAAAATTCCCAAAAAATCCCCAAAAAATTAAAAAAAATCCCAAAAAATTAAAAAAAATCCCCAAAAAATCCCCAAAAAATCCCCAAAAAATCCCAAAAAATCCCCAAAAAATCCCAAAAAATTCCAAAAAAATCCCAAAAAAATCCCCAAAAAATCCGAAAAAAATCCCCCAAAAAATAAAAAAAAAATCCCCAAAAAATCCCCAAAAAAATCCCAAAAAATCCCAAAAAATCCCCAAAAAATCCCAAAAATTCCCAAAAAAATCCCAAAAAATCCCCAAAAAATCCCAAAAAATCCCCCCAAAAAATCCAAAAAAATCCCCAAAAAATCCCAAACAAATTCCAAAAAAATCCCAAAAAATCCCTCCAAAAAATCCAAAAAATCCTAAAAAAATCCATAAAAAAATCCGAAAAAAATCCAAAAAAAATAAAAAAAAAATCCAAAAAAAATCCGAAAAAAATCCGAAAAAATTCCCAAAAAATCTCTAAAATTCCCGATTTTTTTTCCCAAAATTCCGGGCTCATTCCCGGATTTTCCAGGGAAATCCCGTGGTTCCCTGGACTCCGTGGTTTGTCACACCAATCCCAAAATCCCCCAAATTCCCTCAAATTCCTCAATTCCCAGCACTCCAAAAATCAATAATTTAAAAAATTCTCCAAAATTCCTACAAATTCCCAGAACCCAAAATTCCCCAAAAATCCCCCAAAAATTCCAAAAAAATCTCAAAAAATTCTAAAAAATATCCCAAAAAATCCCCCAAAAATCCAAAAAAATTCCCAAAAAATTCCAAAAAAATCCCCAAAAAATCCAAGAAAATTAAAAAAAAAAATCCCAAAAATTCCCAAAAAATCCCCCAAAAAATCCCAAAAAATCCCAAACAAATTCCAAAAAATCCCAAAAAACCCCAAAAAATCCCCCAAAAAATCCAAAAAAATCCCCAAAAAAATCTCAAAAAAATCCCCAAAAAATTCCAAAAAAATCCCAAAAATATCCCCCAAAAATTCTAAAAAATCCCCAAAAAATAAAAAAAATCCCCCCAAAAATCCAAGAAAATTCAAAAAAAATTCCAAAAAAATCCCCCAAAAATCGGAAAAAAATTAAAAAAAAATCAGAAAAAAAATCCCCAAAAAATCCCCAAAAAATCCCCAAAAAATCCCCCCAAAAATCCCAAAAAATCCCAAAAAAATCCCCCAAAAAATCCCAAAAAATCCCAAAAAAATCCCAAAAAATCCCTCCAAAAATCCCAAAAAATCCCCAAAAAATTCCCAAAAAATCCCCCAAAATCCCAAAAAAATCCAAAAAAATCCCAAAAAAATCCCCCAAAAAATCCCAAAAAATCCCAAAAAATCCCCCAAAAAATCCAAAAAAATCCCCCAAAAAATCCCAAACAAATTCAAAAAAAATCCAAAAAATTCCCTCCAAAAATCCAAGAAAATCCTAAAAAAATCCATAAAAAAATCAGAAAAAACTCCAAAAAAAATCCGAAAAAAATCAGAAAAAATTCCCAAAAAATCCCCCAAAAATCCCAAAAAATCCGCAAAAAATCCAAAAAAATCCCCCCAAAAAATCAGAAAAAAATCCAAAAAAATTCCTAAAAAATCCCAAAAAATCCCTAAAAAAATCCCCCAAAAATTAAAAAAAATCCCAAAAAATTCCCAAAAAAATCCCAAAAAAATCCCAAAAAAATCCCAAAAAAATCCCAAAAAATCCCCAAAAAATCCCCAAAAAATCCTCAAAAAATCCCCAAAAATCCCCCAAAAAATCCAAAAAAATCCCCCAAAAATCCCAAAAAATTCCCAAAAAATAAAAAAAAATCCAAAAAAATCCCTCCAAAAATCCAAGAAAATCCTAAAAAAATCCATAAAAAAATCAGAAAAAAATCCAAAAAAAATCAGAAAAAAATATAAAAAAAATCCAAAAAAAATCAGAAAAAAATCCAAAAAAATCCCAAAAAATCCCCAAAAAAATTCCCTAAAATTCCCGATTTTTTTTCCCCAAATTCCCGGATTTTCCAGGGAAATCCCGTGGCTCCCTGGACTCCGTGGTTTGTCACACTCCTCTCACCAACCTGGGCTATTCCCGCAAGGGCAGCGCTCGCACGTTCCGTGTGGCCTTCCAGGCTCTGCGCGCTGGACTCTTCGAGGTATTCCCAGTGCTCCCAGTGCTCCCAGTATGCCCAGTATGCCCTGTTCCCAGTTCCCAGTGCTCCCAGTATGCCCAGTATGCCCAGTGCCCAGTATGCCCAGTTCCCAGTGTTCCCAGTATGCCCAGTTCCCAGTTCCCAGTGTTCCCAGTGTTCCCAGTATGCCCAGTGCCCAGTTCCCAGTGTGCCCAGTGTTCCCAGTATGCCCAGTTCCCAGTGTTCCCAGTATGCCCAGTTCCCAGTGCTCCCAGTGTTCCCAGTTCCTGGTATTCCCAGTTCCCAGTTTGCCCAGTTCCCAGTTCCCAGTATGCCCAGTGCCCAGTTCCCAGTGTGCCCAGTATGCCCAGTATGCCCAGTATGCCCAGTGTGCCCAGTGTTCCCAGTATGCCCAGTTCCCAGTTCCCAGTGCTCCCAGTATGCCCAGTATGCCCAGTGCCCAGTTCCCAGTGTTCCCAGTATGCCCAGTATGCCCAGTTCCCAGTTCCCAGTTCCCAGTGTGCCCAGTGTTCCCAGTATGCCCAGTTCCCAGTTCCCAGTGTTCCCAGTTCCCAGTATGCCCAGTTCCCAGTGTTCCCAGTTCCCAGTGTGCCCAGTGTTCCCAGTTCCCAGTGTGCCCAGTGTTCCCAGTATGCCCAGTTCCCAGTTCCCAGTGCTCCCAGTATGCCCAGTATGCCCAGTGCCCAGTTCCCAGTGTGCCCAGTGTTCCCAGTATGCCCAGTGCCCAGTGCTCCCAGTGTTCCCAGTATGCCCAGTTCCCAGATCCCAGTGCTCCCAGTGTTCCCAGTATGCCCAGTTCCCAGTTCCCAGTGTTCCCAGTGTTCCCAGTATGCCCAGTTCCCAGTTCCCAGTGTTCCCAGTGTTCCCAGTATGCCCAGTTCCCAGTATGCCCAGTTCCCAGTTCCCAGTGTGCCCAGTTCCCAGTGTTCCCAGTATGCCCAGTGCCCAGTTCCCAGTGCTCCCAGTATGCCCAGTGCCCAGTTCCCAGTGTGCCCAGTGTTCCCAGTTCCCAGTGTTCCCAGTTCCCAGTGTTCCCAGTATGCCCAGTGCCCAGTATGCCCAGTTCCCAGTGTTCCCAGTATGCCCAGTTCCCAGTTCCCAGTGTTCCCAGTATGCCCAGTTCCCAGTTCCCAGTGTTCCCAGTGTTCCCAGTTTCCAGTGTTCCCAGTTCCCAGTGTTCCCAGTATGCCCAGTTCCCAGTTCCCAGTTCCCAGTGTTCCCAGTATGCCCAGTTCCCAGTTCCCAGTGTTCCCAGTATGCCCAGTTCCCAGTTCCCAGTGTTCCCAGTATGCCCAGTGCCCAGTTCCCAGTGTTCCCAGTATGCCCAGTTCCCAGTTCCCAGTGTTCCCAGTATGCCCAGTGCCCAGTTCCCAGTGTTCCCAGTATTCCAAGTTCCCATTTCCCAGTGTTCCCAGTTCCCAGTGCTCCCAGTGTTCCCAGTATGCCCAGTATGCCCAGTTGCCAGTTCCCAGTGCTCCCAGTGTTCCCAGTATGCCCAGTATGCCCAGTTCCCAGTGTTCCCAGTATGCCCAGTTCCCAGTATTCCCAGTGCTCCCAGTGTTCCCAGTGTTCCCAGTATTCCCAGTGTTCCCAGTGTTCCCAGTGTTCCCAGTGTTCCCAGTATTCCCAGTTCCCAGTATTCCCAGTTCCTGGTGTTCCCAGTTCCCAGTGTTCCCAGTATGCCCATCCCAGTTCATTCCCAGTTACTGGTGCCATCCCAGTCCCTCCCAGTTCCCCCAAATCCCCATCCCAGTCCCTCCCAGTTCCCCCAAATCCCCATCCCAGTGCCCTCCCAGTCCATCCCAGTCCCTCCCAGTGCTGCCCAGTGGCTCCCAGTCCATCCCAGTGCTTCCCAGTGCCCCCAGAACTCCATCCCAGTCCCTCCCAGTGCTTCCCAGTTCATCCCAGTGCCTCCCAGTCTATCCCAGTTTATCCCAATGCCCCCAGAACTCCATCCCAGTCCCTCCCAGTGCCCTCCCAGTCCATCCCAGTCCATCCCAGTGCCCTCCCAGTCCATCCCAGTGCCCTCAAATCCTCTCCCAGTGCCCTCCCAGTGCCCCCAAACCTTCTCCCAGTCCATCCCAGTGCCCCAAAACCGCATCCCAGTCCCTCCCAGTGCCCTCCCAGTCCCTCCCAGTGCCCCCAAACTTTCTCCCAGTGTCTCCCAGTAATTCCCAGTTGCCTCCCAGTTGTCCCAGCACATGAAGCTGAAGCTCCAGTTCACGGCCAGTGTGACCAGTGCCCCCCCCGAGGCCCGCCCAGTTCATCCCAGTCCATCCCAGTTCATCCCAGTGCCCCCAAAACTCCATCCCAGTGCCCTCCCAGTCCCTCCCAGTGCCCTCCCAGTTCATCCCAGTGCTTCCCAGTGCCCCAGAACTCCATCCCAGTCCCTCCCAGTGCTCCCCAGTCCATCCCAGTTGCCTCCCAGTGCCTCCCAGTGCCCTCCCAGTTCATCCCAGTGCTTCCCAGTGCCCCAGAACTCCATCCCAGTCCCTCCCAGTGCTCCCCAGTCCATCCCAGTTGCCTCCCAGTGCCTCCCAGTAATTCCCAGTTGCCTCCCAGTTGTCCCAGCACATGAAGCTGAAGCTCCAGTTCACGGCCAGTGTGACCAGTGCCCCCCCTGAGGCCCGCCCAGTTCATCCCAGTCCATCCCAGTTCATCCCAGTGCCCCCAGAACTCCATCCCAGTGCCCTCCCAGTCCATCCCAGTCCCTCCCAGTGCCTCCCAGTTCATCCCAGTGCCCCCAAATCCTCTCCCAGTGCCCCCAAATCCTCTCCCAGTGCCCTCCCAGTCCCTCCCAGTGCCCTCCCAGTCCCTCCCAGTGCCCCCAAACCTTCTCCCAGTGCCCCCAAACTTTCTCCCAGTGCCTCCCAGTGTCTCCCAGTAATTCCCAGTTGCCTCCCAGTTGTCCCAGCACATGAAGCTGAAGCTCCAGTTCACGGCCAGTGTGACCAGTGCCCCCCCCGAGGCCCGCCCAGTTTCCAGGAAGAGCAGTCCCAGTTCCCCGGCCGTGCGGGAACTGGTGGCCGGACTGGGACGCTCCCAGAGCTTCTCCCACCAGCAGCCGGCCCGGAGCCACCTGATGAGGTAACTGGGAGCACTGGGAGGCACTGGGAGGGACTGGGAGGGGATTGGGAGGGGATTGGGAGGGACTGGGATGGACTGGGGTGAACTGGGAGGGGATTGGGAGGGGATTGGGAGGGACTGGGAGGGACTGGGAGGGGATTTGGGGTAACTGGGAGCACTGGGAGGGGATTGGGAGGGACTGGGAGGGGGTTTGGGGTAACTGGGAGCACTGGGAGGGACTGGGAGGGACTGGGAGGAGATTTGGGGTAACTGGGAGCACTGGGATGGACTGGGAGGGACTGGGAGGGACTGGGAGGGGATTTGGGGTAACTGGGAGCACTGGGAGGGGCTGGGAGGGGATTGGGAGGGACTGGGATGGACTGGGGTGAACTGGGAGGGAACTGGGAGGGGATTGGGAGGGACTGGGGAACTGGGAGGGGATTGGGAGGGGATTTAGGGAAACTGGGATGGACTGGGAGGGGCTGGGAGGGGATTGGGAGGGACTGGGAGGGGGTTTGGGGTAACTGGGACCACTGGGAAGAACTGGGATGGACTGGGAGGGACTGGGAGGGACTGGGAGGGGGTTTGGGGTAACTGGGAGCACTGGGAGGAACTGGGAGGGACTGGGAGGAGATTTGGGGGAACTGGGGGAAACTGGGATGGACTGAGGTGAACTGGGATGGACTGGGAGGGGATTGGGAGGGACTGGGGGAACTGGGAGGGGATTTGGGGTAACTGGGAGCACTGGGAGCACTGGGAGGGACTGGGAGGGACTGGGAGGGGACAAAGGAACCTGGGAGGGGTCACTGGAGGTCACACAGGTGACACAGGTGACACTGAGGTGACACAGGTGACATGGGTGACACACAGGGGTGACACAGGTGACACTGAGGGTGACACAGGTGACACAGGTGACATTGAGGTGACACACAGGGATCACACAGGTGACACTGTGGGTGACACAGGTGACATGGGTGACACAGGGAGGTGACACAGGTGACACTGTGGGTGACACAGGTGACACAGGGAGGTGACACAGGTGACACAGGTGTCATTGTCCCCAGGTCTGGCAGCGTCATGGAGCGCAGGGCCATCACCCTGGGGTGACACAGGTGACACTGTGGGGACACAGGGAGGTGACACAGGTGACACAGGTGACACTCAGGTGACACTGAGGTGACACAGGTGTCATTGTCCCCAGGTCTGGCAGTGTGATGGAGCGCAGGGCCATCACCCTGGGGTGACACAGGTGACACTGTGGGTGACACAGGGGTGACACAGGGACAGTGTGGGTGACACAGGTGACACTGAGGTGACACAGGTGACACAGGGAGGTGACACAGGTGACACAGATGTCATTGTCCCCAGGTCTGGCAGCGTGATGGAGCGCAGGGCCATCACCCCAGGGTGACACAGGTGACACTGTGGGTGACACTGTGGGTGACACAGGGATGCTGTGGGTGACACAGGTGACACAGGAAGGTGACACAGGTGACACAGGTGTCATTGTCCCCAGGTCTGGCAGCGTGATGGAGCGCAGGGCCATCACCCCCCCCATGGGGTCACACAGGGGTCACACAGGGGTCACTGTGGGTGACACAGGGGTGACACAGGGATGCTGTGGGTGACAGGGAGGTGACACAGGTGACACTGAGGTGACACTCAGGTGACACAGGGAGGTGACACAGGTGACACTCAGGTGACACAGGTGACAGACGTCATTGTCCCCAGGTCTGGCAGTGTGATGGAGCGCAGGGCCATCACCCCAGGGTGACACAGGTGACACTGTGGGTGACACAGGGATGCTGTGGGTGACACAGGTGACACAGGGAGGTGACACAGGTGACACAGGTGACACAGGGAGGTGACACAGGGAGGTGACACAGATGTCCCTGTCCCCAGGTCTGGCAGTGTGATGGAGCACAGGGCCATCACCCCCCCCGTGGGGTCACACAGGGGTCACACAGGGGTCACTGTGGGTCACACAGGGATGCTGTGGGTGACACAGGTGACACTCAGGTGACACAGGTGACACAGATGTCATTGTCCCCAGGTCTGGCAGCGTCATGGAGCGCAGGGCCATCACCCTGGGGTGACACAGGTGACACTGTGGGTGACACAGGGGTGCTGTGGGTGACACAGGTGACACTCAGGTGACACAGGTGACACAGGTGACACAGGGAGGTGACACAGATGTCATTGTCCCCAGGTCTGGCAGTGTCATGGAGCGCAGGGCCATCACCCTGGGGTGACACAGGTGACACTGTAGGTGACACAGGGGTGACACAGGGATGCTGTGGGTGACACTCAGGTGACACAGGGAGGTGACACAGGTGACACAGGTGTCATTGTCCCCAGGTCTGGCAGTGTCATGGAGCGCAGGGCCATCACCCCCCCCGTGGGGTCACACAGGGGTCACACAGGGGTCACACAGGGGTCACACAGGGGTCACACAGGGGTCACTGTGGGTGACACTGAGGTGACACAGGTGACACAGGTGACACAGGGAGGTGACACAGGTGACACAGATGTCATTGTCCCCAGGTCTGGCAGTGTCATGGAGCGCAGGGCCATCACCCCCCCCGTGGGGTCACACAGGGGTCACACAGGGGTCACTGTGGGTGACACAGGGGTGCTGTGGGTGACAGTGTGGGTGACACAGGTGACACAGGTGACACTGAGGTGACACAGATGTCCCTGTCCCCAGGTCTGGCAGTGTGATGGAGCGCAGGGCCATCACCCCAGGGTGACACAGGTGACACTGTGGGTGACACAGGTGACACACAGGTGACACAGGGAGGTGACACAGGTGACAGATGTCATTGTCCCCAGGTCTGGCAGTGTCATGGAGCGCAGGGCCATCACCCCCCCGTGGGGTCACACAGGGGTCACACAGGGGTCACTGTGGGTGACACAGGGGTGCTGTGGGTGACACAGGTGACACAGGGAGGTGACACAGGTGACACTGAGGTGACACAGGTGACACAGGTGACACAGGTGTCATTGTCCCCAGGTCTGGCAGTGTGATGGAGCGCAGGGCCATCAGCCCCCCCGTGGGGTCACACAGGGGTCACACAGGGGTCACTGTGGGTGACACAGGGGTGACACAGGGATGCTGTGGGTGACACAGGGAGGTGACACAGGTGACAGATGTCATTGTCCCCAGGTCTGGCAGTGTCATGGAGCGCAGGGCCATCACCCCCCCCGTGGGGTCCCCCGTGGGACGTCCCCTGTACCTCCCCGCGGGTGACAAAGCCGTGCTGGCCCTGGACAAGATCGCCAAGAGAGAGTGCAAGGTGCTGGTGGTGGCACCTGTCAAGTGACACCTGGGGACACCTGGGGACACCTCTGGGGACACCTGGGGGGACATGGGGACATCTGGGGACACCTGGGGGGACCCTGGGGACACCTGGGGACACCTGGGGGGACATGGGGACACGAAAAACACACCTGGGGACACCTGGGGACACCTGGGGGGACATGGGGACACCTGGGGACACCTGGGGGGACATGGGGACACCTCTGGGGACCCTGGGGACACTTTGGGGACACTTTGGGGACACCTGGGGACACCTGGGGACACCACAAGAACCTTGGGGACACCTGGGGACACTCTGGGGACACCTGGGGACAGTTGGGGACACTCTGGGGACATTTTGAGGACATTTTGGGACCATTTAGGGACATTTTGGGGCCATTTGGGGACATTTTGGGACCATTTAGGGACATTTGGGGACATTTTGGGACCATTTGGGGACATTTTTAGGACATTTGGGGCCATTTTGGGGACATTTGGGGACATTTGGGACCATTTTGGGACATTTTGGGGCCATCTGGGACCATTTTGGGACCATTTTGGGACATTTTGGGGCCATTTGGGGACATTTGGAGATATTTGGGGCCATCTGGGACCATTTTGGGACATTTTGGGGCCATTTGGGGACATTTTGGGGCCATCTGGGACCATTTTGGGACATTTTGGGGACATTTGGGGACCATTTGGGGACATTTTGGGGCCATTTGGAGACATTTGGGGACATTTGGGGACCATTTGGGGACATTTGGGGACCATTTTGGGACCATTTTGGGACATTTTGGGGACATTTGGGGACATTCTGGAAGTGTCCCAGAGCCAAAGGGGGGGGAGGGGGAGGGGCCTGCGGTGCCACCCCCGGGTTGGGGACATTTGGGGACATTTGGGGACAAGGGTGGCACCTCTGTCCTCGTTATTTATTGCCAATAAAGAGAGAGCTGGATGTCACCTGCTGTCACCTGATGTCACCTGGGTGTCCCCAAGGGGGTTCTGGATGTCACTTGATGCCACCAGGGGTGTCCTGGATGTCACCTGGATGTCCCCAAGGGGGTCCTGGATGTCCCCAAGGTGTCCTGGATGTCCCCTGGATGTCCCCAAGGGGGTCCTGGGTGTCCCCAAGGAGTGTCTGGATGTCACCTGATGTCACCTGGTGCCACCTGGGTGTCCCCAAGGAGGTCTTGGATGTCCCCTTGATGTCCCCAAGGGGTCCTGGATGTCCCCTCGATGTCCCCAAGGGGTCCTGGATGTCCCCAAGGGGTCTTGGATGTCACCTGATGCCACCTGGATGCCACCAAGGAGGTCCTGGATGTCCCCTGGATGCCACCAGGGATGTCTGGATGTCACCTGATGCCACCTGGATGTCCCCAAGGGGGTCCTGGGTGTCCCCAAGGGGGTCCTGGATGTCCCCAGGGGTGTCCTGGATGTCCCCTGGATGTCCCCAAGGGGTCCTGGATGTCCCTTGGATGCCACCAGGAGTGTCTGGATGTCACCTGATGCCACCTGGATGCCACCAAGGGGTCCTGGATGTCCCCTCGCTGTCCCCAAGGGGTCCTGGATGCCACCTGGATGCCACCAGGAGTGTCTGGATGTCACCTGATGCCACCTGGATGTCCCCAGGGGTGTCCTGGATGTCCCCAAGGGTGTCCTGGATGTCCCCTCACTGTCCCCAAGGTGACCTGGATGTCCCCTGGATGCCACCAAGGTGTCCTGGATGTCACCTGATGCCACCTGGATGCCACCAGGGATGTCCTGGATGTCCCCAAGGTGTCCTGGGTGTCCCCTGGATGTCCCCAAGGGGTCCTGGATGTCCCCAGGGATGTCCTGGATGTCCCCAAGGTGTCCTGGATGTCCCCTGGATGCCACCAGGGATGTCCTGGATGTCCCCAAGGAGGTCCTGGATGTCCCCTGGATGCCACCAGGAGTGTCTGGATGTCACCTGATGCCACCTGGATGTCCCCAGGGGTGTCCTGGATGCCACCAGGGTGTCCTGGATGTCACCTGGATGTCCCCAAGGTGTCCTGGATGTCCCCTGGATGTCCCCAGGGAGGTCCTGGATGTCCCCTGGATGTCCCCAAGGGGTCCTGGGTGTCCCCTTGATGTCCCCAGGGGTGTCCTGGATGTCCCCTGGGTGTCCCCAACGTGTCCTGGATGTCACCTGATGTCCCCTGGATGTCCCCAAGGTGTCCTGGATGTCCCCTGGATGCCACCAGGGTGTCCTGGGTGTCCCCTGGATGTCCCCAGGGAGGTCCTGGATGTCCCCAAGGGGTCCTGGGTGTCCCCTGGATGTCCCCAAGGGGTCCTGGATGTCCCCTGGATGTCCCCAAGGTGTCCTGGATGTCCCCTGGATGTCCCCAAGGAGGTCACAAAGCACCGCAGCCGCCCTCGGACGCCGTTTATTGTCCCCACGTGGGGGAGGGGGGGTTTGGGGACAATTTGGGGACGATTTGGGGACAATTTGGGGACATTTTTCACACGGCCACCGGCTCCTGGACGTGGTGGTGGCGCTTGACCACGAAGAGTTTCTGTCCCGAGACGGTGACGAGGAGAGAGTGCTCGCCAAACACCACTGGGGACAGCGGGGACACTGCCACCCTCGGGGTCCCCAATGTCCCCAGGGCCACCCCAGGGCCACCCTCGGGGTCCCCAATGTCCCCAGGGCCACCCTCGGGGTCCCCAATGTCCCCAGGGCCACCCTCGGGGTCCCCAGTGTCCCCAGGGCCACCCCAGGGCCACCCTCGGGGTCCCCAATGTCCCCAGTGTCACCCCCAAGGTCCCCAGTGCCACCCCAGGGCCACCTTCAGGGTCCCCAGTGCCACCCCAGTGTCCCCACTGCCACCCCCAGTGTCCCCAATGCCACCCTCGGGGTCCCCAATGTCCCCAGAGCCACCCCAGTGTCCCCACTGCCACCCCCAGTGTGCCCAGGGCCACCCCCAGGGTAACTGGGGCCACCCCCGAGGTCCCCAATGTCCCCAGTGCCACCCCCAGGGTCCCCAGAGCCACCCCCAAGGTCCCCAGGGCCACCCCAGGGTCCCCAGGGCCACCCTCGGGGTCCCCAATGTCCCCAGGGCCACCCACAGGGTCCCCAGTGCCACCCTCGGGGTCACCGGGGCCACCCCAGGGCCACCCCAGTGTCCCCACTGCCACCCCCAGGGTCCCCAGGGCCACCCCCAGGGTCCCCAAAGTCCCCAGGGCCACCCCAGGGCCACCCTCGGGGTCCCCAGAGACAAGGGGACGAGGACAGGGCCACCCCCAAAACCCTGGGGACACCTTGGGGACAATTTGGGAACATTTGGGACCATTTTGGGGCCATTTGGGGCCATTTTGGGGCCATTTGGGGCCATTTGGGGCCATTTTGGGCCATTTTGGGCCATTTGGGGCCATTTTGGGGCCATTTTGGGGACATTTGGGGTCATTTTGGGGCCATTTGGGGCCATTTTGGGACATTTGGGGACAATTTGGGGCCATTTGGGGACAATTTGGGGCCATTTGGGGCCATTTGGGGACATTTTGGGGCCATTTGGGGCCATTTGGGGGCCATTTTGGGGCCATTTGGGGACATTTGGGGCCATTTGGGGCCATTTTGGGGACATTTGGGGCCATTTTGGGGACATTTTGGGACATTTTGGGGACATTTTGGGGCCATTTGGGGCCATTTTGGGCCATTTTGGGCCATTTGGGGCCATTTTGGGGCCATTTTGGGGACATTTGGGGTCATTTTGGGGCCATTTGGGGCCATTTTGGGACATTTGGGGACAATTTGGGGCCATTTGGGGACAATTTGGGGCCATTTGGGGCCATTTGGGGACATTTTGGGGCCATTTGGGGCCATTTGGGGGCCATTTTGGGGCCATTTGGGGACATTTGGGGCCATTTGGGGCCATTTTGGGGACATTTGGGGCCATTTTGGGGACATTTTGGGACATTTTGGGGACATTTTGGGGCCATTTGGGGCCATTTGGGGCCATTTTGGGGCCATTTTGGGGACATTTGGGGACATTTTGGGGACATTTGGGGCCATTTTGGGGACATTTGGGGACATTTGGGACCATTTAGGGACTTTTGGGGCCATTTTGGGACATTTTAGGGCCATTTGGGGCCATTTTGGGGCCATTTGGGGCCATTTTGGGACAATTTGGGGACATTTGGGGACAATCTGGGGCAATTTGGGGCCATTTTGGGGCCATTTGGGGTCATTTGGGGACTTTTGGGGACATTTTGGGGCCATTTGGGGCCATTTTGTGACATTTGGGGACATTTGGGGCCATTTTGGGGACATTTTGGGACATTCTGGGGCCATTTGGGGTCATTTGGGGCCATTTTGGGGCCATTTGGGGACATTTTGGGGCCATTTGGGGACATTTTGGGCCATTTGGGGCCATTTTGGGACATTTTGGGGCCATTTGGGGACATTTTGGGGCCATTTGGGGACATTTTGGGGCCATTTGGGGACGTTTTTGGCGCCGTCCCTCACCCGAGAGGCGCCGGAAGGGCGGCTCGTGGCCCCTGGGCAAGCGAAGGCCCAAGGCCGTGGCCACCAAGCCCTGCAGGACGGTGGCCGTGTGCTCGTCGTTCTCCAGGTCCCCCGAGGACTGGGAAAAAAAAAGGGGAAAATTTGGGATTTGGGAAGAAAAAATTTTTGGGGAATTTTGAGGTGAAGATTCCAGAAAAAATCGGGAGAAGCTGGGGGGGAAAAATCCCGAAAAACGGCAGCGAAATGACCCAAAATCAGCCCAAAAATCACCCAAAATCCCCCCAAATTACCCCACAATCCCCCCAAATTACCCCAAAATCACACAAAATCTACCCAAAAATCGCCAAAATCCCCCCAAAATCACCCAAAATCATCACAAAATCCCCCAAAATTACCCAAAATCATCACAAAATCACCCAAAATGCCACAAAATCCCCCAAAATTTGCCCAAAATCCCCCAAAATCCCCTCAAATCACCCCAAAATAAGCCCCAAAATCAGCTCCAAAATTCACCCCAAAATCACCCAAAAATCACCCAAAATTACCCCAAAATCACCCAAAATTACCCCAAAATCTGCCCAAATCACCCAAAATCACCCAAATCACCCAAAATCCCCCCAAAATGCCCCAAAATTACCCAAAATCTGCTCAAAAATCACCAAAATCACCCCAAAATCCCCCAAAATCAGCCCAAATCAGCCCCAAATCATCACAAAATCCCCCGAATCTGCCCAAAATCACCCCAAAATCTGCCCAAAAATTACCCCAAAATTCCCCAAATCAGCCCAAAAATCACCCCCAAAATTCACCCCAAAATTCACCCCAAAATTCCCCCAAAATTCACCCCAAAATCAGCCCCAAAATCCCCCAAAATCATCCCAAAAAAAGCAGCTGAAAACCCCTAAAAAACCCCAAAATTCCCAAAATTTGGAGGATTTTCCTGGAATTTTTTTGGGAATTTTTAGGTGAAAATTCCCCAAAAAATTGGGAGAATCCGGGTGGGAAAAATCCCAAAAAAAAGCCCCAAAATTCCCCAAAATCCCCCCAAAATCCCCCAAAAACCCCCAAAATCCCCCCGGGACCCCCCCAAAATTCCCAAATTTCCTGAGGATCCCCCCAAAAAAACTCCAAAAATTTTGGGGAATTTTCCTGGAATTTTTTTGAGGAATTTTTGAGGTGAAAATTCCCCCAAAAATTGAGACCCCCTCCCCCCAATTTTGAGACCCCTCCCCCACTCCCGGAGCCCCTCCCCCATTTTTTTGCCCCTCCCCCACCCCCACAGCCCCTCCCCCACTCCCGGGACCCCTCCCCCATTTCCGGAGCCCCTCCCCCACTCCTGGAGCCCCTCCCCCACTCCCGCGACCCCTCCCCCACTCCCGGGACCCCTCCCCCAATTTTTGGGACCCCTCCCCCACTTTGAGACCCCCTCCCCCACTCCTGGAGCCCCTCCCCCACCCCCACAGCCCCTCCCCCACTCCCGGGACCCCTCCCCCACTCCCGGGACCCCCTCCCCCACTCCTGGAACCCCTCCCCCACTTTGAGACCCCCCTCCCCCAATTTTTGGGACCCCTCCCCCACTCCCGGGACCCCTCCCCCACCCCCGGAGCCCCTCCCCCATTTCCCGCCCCTCCCCCCTCACCGCCAGCACGGCTCCGTCGCTGATGACGAGGTACCCGGCCTGAGCCGGGAGCCGCTCCAGCCCCTGCGTCAGCGCCGACGTCTGCAACCAGTACGGACCAGTACAGACCAGTACAGACCAGTACAGACCAGTATAAACCAGTATAAACCAGTACAAACCATCCCAATCCCATCCCGGTTCTCACCATGGCGACGCGCTCCTCCCGCCGCTCGCTTCCGGTCACGTGACGCCGCCCTCAGGGCGCCTCCGCCCCCTCATGGTTCGCGGCTTTTCCCGCCCACCAATCAGAGCGCGTGGTGGGGATCACGTGGTGGGTAGAGAGGGCTACTCGATGGTTTGGCGGACCGGAAGTGACGCTCAGTCCTCCGGCTCTCATCTCTATGGTTATGCCCACCCGCACCGGAAGTGGCGCTCGGTCCTCCAGCGCCCATCTCTATGGTTGTACTCGGCGAACCGGAAGTGACGCTCAGTCCTCCAGCGCTCATCTCTATGATCCCTCAGCCCCAAACTCGCGGAATTTGGGGAAAACGCCCAAAAAAAAACGCGGGAAAAAAAAAAACCGCTCGCCACGGTGGCCACCAGTGGCCAAAACCCTCCCCCAGTGGCCAAAACCCTCCCCCAGTAGCCAAACCCCAAATCTTGGTGGCCAAACCCCAAATCTCGGTGGCCAAACCCCAAATCTTGGTAGCCAAACCCCAATTCCCAGTAGCCAAACCCCAACTCTTGGTAGCCAAACCCCAAATCTTGGTGGCCAAACCCCAATCTTGGTAGCCAAACCCCAATTCCCGGTAGCCAACCCCAAATCTTGGTGGCCAAACACCAATTCCCAGTAGCCAAACCCCATTCCCAGTAGCCAAACCCCAACTCTTGGTGGCCAAACCCCAATTCTCGGTAGCCAAACCCCAGATCTTGGTGGCCAAACCCCAAATCTTGGTGGCCAAACCCCAAATCTTGTAGCCAAACCCCTCCCCCAGTAGCCAAACCCCAAATCTTGGTGGCCAAAACCCCAACTCTTGGTAGCCAAACCCCAACTCTTGGTGGCCAAACCCCAACTCTTGGTGGCCAAAACCCCAAATCTTGGTGGCCAAACCCCAAATCTTGGTGGCCAAACCTCAATTCCCAGTAGCCAAACCCCAATTCCCAGTAGCCAAACCCCAACTCTTGGTAGCCAAACCCCAAATCCCGGTAGCCAAACCCCAATTCCCAGTAGCCAAACCCCAATTCTTGGTAGCCAAACCCCAAATCTTGGTGGCCAAACCCAATTCCCGGTAGCCAAACCCCAAATCTTGGTGCCAAACCCCAATTCTTGGTGGCCAAACCCCAACTCTTGGTGGCCAAACCCCAATTCCCAGTGGCCAAACCCAATTCCCCAGTAGCCAAACCCCAAATCTTGGTGGCCAAACCCCAAATTTTGGTAGCCAAACCCCAATTCCCGGTAGCCAAACCCCAAATCTTGGTGGCCAAACCCCAACTCTTGGTAGCCAAACCCCAATTCCTGGTAGCCAAACCCCAAATCTTGGTGGCCAAACCCAACTCTTGGTGGCCAAACCCCAAATCTTGGTAGCCAAACCCCTCCCCCAGTAGCCAAACCCCAAATCTTGGTAGCCAAACCCCAATTCCCGGTAGCCAAACCCCAACTCTTGGTGGCCAAACCCCAAATCTTGGTAGCCAAACCCCAATTCCCAGTAGCCAAACCCCAATTCCCAGTAGCCAAACCCAACTCTTGGTGGCCAAACCCCAAATCCCGGTAGCCAAACCCCAACTCTTGGTGGCCAAACCCCAATTCCCCAGTGGCCAAACCCCAATTCCCAGTAGCCAAACCCCAACTCTTGGTGGCCAAACCCCCAACTCTTGGTAGCCAAACCCCAATTCCTGGTAGCCAAACCCCAAATCTTGGTGCCAAACCCCAACTCTTGGTGGCCAAACCCCAAATCTTGGTAGCCAAACCCCTCCCCCAGTAGCCAAACCCCAAATCTTGGTAGCCAAACCCCAATTCCCGGTAGCCAAACCCCAACCTCTTGGTGGCCAAACCCCGAAATCTTGGTAGCCAAACCCCCAATTCCAGTAGCCAAACCCCAATTCCAGTAGCCAAACCCCAACTCTTGGTGGCCAAACCCAAATCCGGTAGCCAAACCCCAACTCTTGGTGGCCAAACCCCAATTCCCAGTGGCCAAACCCCAATTCCCAGTAGCCAAACCCCAACTCTTGGTGGCCAAACCCCAAATCTTGGTGGCCAAACCCAACTCTTGGTAGCCAAACCCCAATTCCCAGTAGCCAAGGAACTTCCGGGTTTATTCAGCGGTTAAACAAGAGCCCGTGGGGGGAGGGGGGGGAGGGGGGGGGGAGGGGGTTTTTTGGAGGGGGGGGGGGTTTTTTGGGGGGGTGGGGGGAGGGGATGGGGGGAGGGTTCAGACCCCTCCCCCCACCCCTCAAAACCCCTCCCCCACCCCCCAAACCCCTCCCCCACCCCGGGATAAATCCATATTTATAATAATTTCATATTTATAATGGCGGCTGCCCCTCCCCCACCCCCAAAAAAAAAAAATCCCCTCCCCACCCCCACCCCTCCCCCACCCACCCCTCCCCCACCCCACCCGCCCCTCCCCCACTCGCGGGGGGGTCGATTTTTATTTTTATTTCAATTTTTTTGTTGTTTTTTTTTTAAGGGGAGGGGGGGAAATTTTTTTGGATGTGGGTGGGGGAGGGGAGGAGGATGATGAAGGGAAGGGGTGGGGGGAGGGGGAGGGTCTCCCCCCTCCCCTCTCGCTGTCGCCCCTCCCCCACCCTTCAGTCGTCGATGCAGATCACCTCCCCCCCCCGCGGCTCCTTCCTCTCCTCGGGCTCGCGCTCGCGCTTCACCAACACCGCGGGCCGTTGGAGGCTGGGGGGGGGAGGGGCGGGGGGGAGGGGAGGGTCAGGGACCCCTCCCCCACCCTCGGACCCTTCCTCATCCTCCCCCACCCGTGGGAACCGCTCCCGTCCCATTAAACCCCTCCCCCACCCCATTAAATCCCATTAAATTCCATTAAGCCCCTCCCCCACCTCGCCCCTCCCCCCCCCCTTTCAGCAGCACCCAGGGGCCCTTGGAGGGTGGGGGAGGGGTCCCTGACCCTCCTCCCTCGCCCCTCCCCCACCCCTCAGACCCCTCCCCCACCCTGGGACCCCTCCCCGTTGAGAAAACCCCTCCCCCACCCCATTAAATCCCATTAAGCCCCTCCCCCACCCGTGGGAACCCCGCCCCTCCCCCCCCTTTCAGCAGCACCCAGGGCCCTTGGAGGGTGGGGGAGGGGCGGGGGGGGGAGGGTCAGGGACCCCTCCCCCACCCTCGGACCCCTCCCACCACCCTGGGGACCCCTCCCCGTTGAGAAAACCCCTCCCCCACCCCATTAAATCCCATTAAATTCCATTAAGCCCCTCCCCCACCCCGCCCCTCCCCCCCCCCTTTCAGCAGCACCCAGGGGCCCTTGGAGGGTGGGGGAGGGGTCCCTGACCCTCCTCCCTCGCCCCTCCCCCACCCTCAGGCCCCTCCCCCACCCTGGACCCCTCCCCGTTGAGAAAACCCCTCCCCCACCCCATTAAATTCCATTAAACCCCTCCCCCACCCTGCCCCTCCCCCCCTTCAGCAGCACCCAGGGGCCCTTGGAGGGTGGGGGAGGGGCGGGGGGGGGAGGGTCAGGGACCCCTCCCCACCCCTCAGACCCCTCCCCCACCCGTGGGAACCCCCCCCAAAGGGACCCCCCCAAAGGGACCCCTCCCCCACCCCCATTTTAAAGCCCCTCCCCCCCCATTTTTGGGGTCCCCCCTCCCCCATTTTTAACCCCCCCCACCCCAATTTCGGGGTCCCTGACCCATTTTTGGGGACCCCCACCCCAATTTCTGACCCCCCCACCCCAATTTCGGGACCCCCCACCCATTTTTGGGGACCCCCCACCCCAATTTCTGACCCCTTCATTCCATTTTTGGGGTCCCTGACCCATTTTCGGGACCCCCCACCCCAATTTCTTGACCCCCCACCCCAATTTCGGGGTCCCCACCCCATTTTTGGGTCCCCCACCCCATTTTTGGGTCCCCCACCCCATTTTCAGACCCCCCCTCACCCCATTTTTGGGGTCCCCAATCCCATTTTTTTGGGGTCCCCTGACCCATTTTTGGGGTCCCCAGACCCATTTTTGGGGTCCCTGACCCATTTTTGGGGGTCCCTCACCCCATTTTCCAGGACCCCTCACCCATTTTCAGAGCCCCTCACCCCATTTTTTGGGGTCCCCAATCCCATTTTTGGGGGTCCCTGACCCATTTTTGGGGTCCCTGGTCCATTTTCGGGGTCCCCAATCCCATTTTTTGGGGTCCCTGACCCATTTTCAGAGCCCCTCACCCCATTTTTTGGGGTCCCTCACCCCATTTTTGGGGTCCCCAGACCCATTTTTGGGGTCCCTGACCCATTTTTGGGGGTCCCTCACCCCATTTTTGGGGTCCCAAATCCCATTTTCAGGACCCCTCACCCCAATTTCTGACCCCTCCACCCCATTCCCATTTTTGGGGTCCCCAATCCCATTTTGGGGTCCCCAATCCCATTTTCGGGGTCCCCAGACCCATTTTGGGGGTCCCCAGACCCATTTTGGGGTCCCCAATCCCATTTTTTTGGGGTCCCTGACCCATTTTCGGGCTCCCCAGACCCATTTTTGGGGTCCCTGACCCGTTTTGGGGGTCCCCAATCCCATTTTCGGGGTCCCTGACCCATTTTCAGGGTCCCCAATCCCATTTTGGGGGGTCCCCAGACCCCATTTTTGGGGTCCCAGACCCATTTTTGGGGGTCCTCACCGGAGATGAAGGAGCCCGGGGGCATCTGGCTGTAGTTGGCTTCCCCCGGGGGGGGGGAGGGCTCCGGCCGGGGGGGTCCCCAAAGGCGCCCCCGAAACTCGGGGGGGTGGCGTAGGGACCTGGCGGGAAACTCTGGGGACAGAGGGGACACAGGGGACATTTGGGGACATTTCCTGGGACATTTGGGGACATTTGGGGACATTTGGGGACATTTGGGGACATTTGGGGACATTTGGGGACATTTGGGGACATTCTGAGAACGTTTGGGGACGTTTGGGGACATTTGGGGACATTTGGGGACATTCGGGGGAGATTTGGGGGAGATTTGGGGACATTTGGGGACATTTTTGGGACATTTGGGGACATTTGGAGACATTTGGGCCATTTTTGGGACATTTGGGGGACATTTGGGGACATTTGGGGACATTTGGGGACAATTTGAGGACATTTGCTGACATTTGGGGACATTTCTGGGACATTTGGGGACATTTGGGGACATTTAAGGACATTTGGGGACATTTTGGGGACATTTGGGGAGATTTGGGGACATTTGGGGACATTCTGAGAACATTTCATTTGGGGACAATTTGGGGACATTTGGGGGAAATTTGGGGACCTTTGGGGACATTTGGGGACATTTGGGGACATTTGGGGACATTTGGGGGAGATCTGGGGACATTTGGGGACATTTGGGGACATTTGGGGGAGATTTGGGGACATTTCTGGGACATTTGGGGACATTTGGGACGTTTGGGGACATTTGGGGACATTTGGGGACATTTGGGGGAGATTTGGGGACATTTGGGGGACATTTGGGGGAGATTTGGGGATTTTTGGGGACATTTGGGGACATTCTGAGAACGTTTGGGGACATTTGGGGACAATTTGGGGACATTTCAGAGACATTTGGGGACATTTTGGGGACATTTGGGGACATTTGGGGACATTTTTGGGACATTTGGGACATTTGGGGACATTTGGGGACATTTGGGGACACTTGGGGACATTTTTGGGACATTTGGGGACATTTGGGGGAAATTTGGGACATTCTGAGAATGTTTGCGGGACATTTGGGGACATTTGGGGACACTTTGGGGACATTTGGTGACAATTTGGGGACATTTGGGGACATTCTGAGAACGTTTGGGGACATTTTGGGGACATTTGGAGACATTTGGGGCCATTTTTGGGACATTTGGGGGACATTTGGAGACATTTGGGGCCATTTTTGGGACATTTGGGGGACATTTGGGGACCTTTGGGGACATTTGGTGACAATTTGGGGACATTTGGGGACATTTGGGACATTTGGGGACATTTTTGGGACATTTGGGGACATTTGGGGACATTTAAGGACATTTGGGGACACTTTGGGGACATTTGGGGAGATTCTGAGAATGTTTGGGGACATTTGGGGACAACTTGGGGACATTTCAGAGACATTTGGGGACATTTTTGGGACATTTGGGGACATTTTTGGGACCTTTGGGGACATTTGGGGACATTTGGGGGAGATTCGTGGTCATTTGATGTCGTTTGGGGACATTTGGGGCCATTTTTGGACATTTGGGGACATTTGGGGACATTTGAGGACATTTGGAGACATTTGGGGACATTTTGGGACATTTGGGACATTTGGGGAGATTTGGGGACATTTGGGGAGATTGGGGGAGATTGGGGACATTGGGGCCATTTTTGGGACATTTGGGTCATTTGAGGACACTTGGAGACATTTGGGGACATTTAGGGACATTTGGGGACATTTTGGGGACATTTAAGGACATTTTGGGGACATTTGGGGGACATTTGGGGACATTTGGGGACATTTGGGGACATTTGGGGACATTTCAGAGACATTTGGGGACATTTGGGGGAGATTTGGGGGAGATTTGGGGACATTTGGGGACATTTTTGGGACATTTGGGACATTTTGGGGACATTTGGGGGACATTTGGGGACACTTGGGGACATTTTTGGGACATTCTGAGAATGTTTGCGGGACATTTGGGGACATTTGGGGACACTTTGGGGACATTTGGTGACAATTTGGGGACATTTGGGGACATTCTGAGAACGTTTGGGGACATTTTGGGGACATTTGGGGACATTTGGGGACATTTGGGGACATTCGGGGGAGATTTGGGGGAGATTTGGGGGCATTTTGGGACATTTGGGGGAGATTTGGGGACATTTGGGGACATTTTTGGGACATTTGGGGACATTTCTGGGACATTTGGGTACATTTGGGGGAGATTTGGGGACATTTGGGGACATTTGGGGGAGATTTGGGGACATTTGGTGACAATTTGGGGACATTTGGGGACATTTCTGGGACATTTGGGGGAAATTTGGGGACATTTGGGGACATTTGGGGACGTTTGGGGACATTTGGGGACATTTTTGGGACATTTCCAGGACACTTTGGGGTCATTTGAGGACAATTTGAGGACATTTGAGGACAATTTGGGTCATTTGGGGACATTTTCAGGACATTTTGAGGACATTTGGGGACATTTTGAGGACACAGAAGGTGACACAGGTGACAATGACCCCAGGGAGGTGACACAGGAGGTGACACTGAGGTGACGATGATGACACTGAGGTGACGATGATGATGACACAGGTGACACTCACGGGCGGGGGGTGGCTCTCTGTCCCCTTGCTGGCCAGCCGGCTGAGGATGGCACGGGGACACTGAGGCAGGATGGTGACACAGGGTGACAGAGGGAGGTGACAGTGACCCGGGGGGTGACAGAGGTGACAGGGGAGGTGAGGATGATGACACTGAGGTGACACTCACTGGCGGGGGGTGGCTCTCGGTCCCCTTGCTGGCCAGCCGGCTGAGGATGGCACGGGGACACTGAGGCAGGACAGTGACAGAGGGTGACAGGGGGTGACAGAGGGAGGTGACAGTGACCCGGGGGGTGACAGGGGAGGTGAGGATGATGACATTGGTGACACTCACGGGCGGGGGGTGGCTCTCGGTGCCCTTGCTGGCCAGCCGGCTGAGGATGGCACAGGGACACTGAGGCAGGACAGTGACAGGGGATGACAGAGGGAGGTGACAGTGACCCGGGGGGTGACACAGGTGAGGATGATGATGACACTGAGGTGACACTCACGGGCGGGGGGGTGGCTCTCTGTCCCCTTGCTGGCCAGCCGGCTGAGGATGGCACGGGGACACTGAGGCAGGACGGTGACAGGAGGTGACAGGGGGTGACACAGGGAGGTGACAGTGACCCGGGGGGTGACAGGAGAGGTGAGGATGATGATGACACTGAGGTGACACTCACGGGCGGGGGGTGGCTCTCGGTCCCCTTGCTGGCCAGCCGGCTGAGGATGGCACGGGGACACTGAGGCAGGACGGTGACAGGGGGAGGTGACAGTGACCCGGGGGGTGACAGAGGTGACAGGGGAGGTGAGGATGATGACACTGAGGTGACACTCACGGGCGGGGGGTGGCTCTCGGTGCCCTTGCTGGCCAGCCGGCTGAGGATGCTGCGCTCCGACATCTGCAGGCGGGCGGCGATGGGGGGGATGCGCGAGAGCGTCGCCGGCAGCCGCGTCACGTCGGCCTTCATGTCACTGAGCAGCTCCTCCAGCTGGTTCAGCACTGCCCGCGCCGCCCCGGAGACAAAAACCGCTTACTCACAGCTTACTCAGGAGTTACTCACAGCTTACTCAGGGGTTACTCACAGGTTACTCACAGCTTACTCACAGCTTACAGCTTACTCAGGGGTTACTCAGGGGTTACTCAGGGGTTACTCACAGCTTACTCAGGGCTTACTCAGGGGTTACGCAGGGCTTACAGCTTACTCACAGGTTACTCAGGGGTTACTCACAGCTTACTCAGGGCTTACTCACGGGTTACTCATATGTTACTCGGGGGTTACTCAGGGGTTACTCAGGGGTTACTCACCGGTTACTCAGGGGTTACTCACAGGTTACTCACAGATTATTCAGGGGTTACTCAGGGCTTACTCATAGGTTACTCAGGGGTTACTAATGGGTTACTCATAGGTTACTCGGGGGTTGCTCACACCTTACTCAGGGGTTACTCAGGGGTTACTCAGGGGTTACTCAGGGGTTACTCACAGATTATTCAGGGGTTACTCAGGGTTTACTCACAGCCTACTCACAGCTTACTCAGGGCTTACTCACGGCTTACTCACAGCTTACTCAGGGGTTACGCAGGGCTTACTCAGGGGTTACGCAGGGCTTACTCAGGGGTTACTCAGGGGTTACTCAGGGCTTACTCAGGGCTTACTCATGGCTTACAGCTCACTCACAGCTTACTCAGGGGTTACTCAGGGCTTACTCAGGTTACACACACGTTACTCATGGGTTACTCACAGGTTACTCTCAGCTTACTCAGGGTTACTCAGGGGTTACTCAGGGGTTACTCAGGGCTTACTCACAGCTTACTCACAGCTTACTCAGGGCTTACTCAGGGCTTACTCACAGGTTACTCTCAGCTTACTCAGGGTTACTCAGGGGTTACTCAGGGGTTACTCAGGGCTTACTCACAGCTTACTCACAGCTTACTCAGGGCTTACTCAGGGCTTACTCACAGGTTACTCGGGGTGAGTAATAGGTTACTCAGGGGTTAAGCAGGGGTTACTCAGGGCTTACACATAGGCTACTCAGGGGTTACTCAGGGGTTACTCAGGGGTTGCTCAGGGGTTGCTCAGGGTTATTCAGAGGTTACTCACTGGTTACTCAGGGGTTACTCAGGGCTTGCTCAGGAGTTACTCAGGGGTTACAGGTTACTCAGGGGTTACTCAGGGGTTACTCAGGGGTTACTCGGCTTAGGGCTTACTCAGGGCTTACGGGTTACTCAGGAGTTACTCATAGGTTACTCGGGGGTTACTTGGGTTACTCAGGAGTTACTCGGGAGTTACTCGGGGGTTACTCAGAGGTTACTCGTGTGAGAGTGGGGGTGGGGGGTGTTTGAGGGGCGGCAGGAACGGGGGGAGGGGCTGGGAGGGCTCTGGGGTTGCTCCTGGGTTACTCCAGGGTTACTCCAGGGTTACTCCAGGGTTATTCAGGGTTTACTCCTGGATTATTTGGGGGTCACTCCTGGGTTACTCCTGGGTTACTCCTGGGTTACTCCTGGGTTATGCCTGGGTTACTCTGGGTTTACTCCAGGGTTACTCAGAGGTTACTCCAGGGTTATTCCGGGTTTACTCCTGGATTATTTGGGGGTCACTCCTGGGTTACTCCTGGGTTACTCCTGGGTTACTCTGGGGTTATTCAGGGTTTACTCCTGGGTTACTCAGAGGTTACTCCTGGGTTACTCAGAGGTTACTCCAGGGTTTACGCTGGGGTTACTCCTGGGCTACTCAGGGTTTACTCCTGGGTTACTCCTGCATTACTCCTGGGTTTACTCCCAGGCTACTCCTGAGTCACTCAGGGGTTACTCTGGGTTTACTCAGGGTTTAGTCCTGACTTACTCTGGGATTACTCCTGAGTTACTCAGGGGTTACTCTGGGTTTACTCCTGATTTGCTCTGGGGTTACTTGGGGTTTACCCCTGGGTTGCTCAGGCTTTACCCCGGGTTGCTCAGGCTTTACTCCTGGGTTACTCAGGGTTTACTCCTGCCTTACTCCGGGTGTGCCTCAGCCACACCAGAGCTACTCAGGGCATCCTCATCCTTTACTCCGGGGTTACTCCGGGGTTACTCAGCTCCCCCCGAGTCCTCCAGCTTTACTCCAACCTTACTCCAGCTTTACTCCAACCTTACTCCAGCTTTACTCCAACCTTACTCCCAGCATGCAGAAACACCCCCGGAGGTGAGGAAGAGGAAGGGAGGGAGGGAGGTGTAAATTACTCCAGCTTTACACACAGGACGGGGACATACTCCAGCTTTACACCACGGTTACTCAGCAGAGCCAGCAGCGCCAAGCCACGACCCGGGAGCCCCTCGCGCGCCTCCCGCCTTACTCCCGCTTTACTACAACTTTACTACGACCTTACTACAGCCTTACTATGACCTCACTACGACCGTACTATGACCTTACTATGACCTCACTGCGACCTTACTATGGCCTTACTATGATCTTACTATGGCCTTACTACAGCCTTACTATGACCTTACTATGACCTTACTATGGCCTTACTACAGCCTTACTATGACCTTACTATGACCTTACTACAGCCTTACTATGACCTTACTATGACCTCACTATGGCCTTACTATGACCTTACTATGACCTCACTACGACCTTACTATGACCTTACTATGACCTTACTGTGGCCTTACTATGACCTTACTATGGCCTCACTACGACCTTACTATGACCTTACTACAGCCTACTATGACCTTACTATGACTTTACTATGACCTTACTATGACCTCAGTACAACCTTCTAACTTTACTACAACCTTACTATGACCTTACTCTGACTTTACTCTGACCTTACTATAAATTTACTGTGCCTTTACTACTACTCTATTGTGACCTTACTCTGACTTTACTACAACTTTACTCTGACTTTACTCCAATTTTACTATGACTGCTCTGACTTTACTATTACTTTGCTATTACTTCACTCCAACTTTACTCAGACTTTACTCTTACTTTACTAGCACCTTACTATGGCTTTACTACTACTTTACTCCAATTTTACTATTACTTTACTCCAGCTTTACTATTACTTTAACTTTACCATCACATTACTCTGACTTTACTATTCCCTTACTATTAATTTACTCTTAATTTACTCCAACTTTACTATTAGTTTACTCCAACTTTATTCCATCTTTACTACTACTTTGCTCCAACTTTACTCCTACTTTACTAATAGTTTACTATTACTTTACTCCAGCTTTACTATAACTTTACTCCAACTTTTCTATTACTTTACTATTACTTTACTATGACTGTACTCCTGCTTTACTATTACTTTACCATTACTTTACTAGAACTTTAGTATTACTTTACCATTAATTTACTATTACTTCACTCCAACTTTACTATTATTTTACTATTAATTTACTATTGCTTTACTCCAACTTTACTATAACTTTACTATGGCTTTACTCCAAGTTTACTCCAACTTTACTCTGACTTTACTCTGACTTTACTTCTACTTTACTCCAACTTTACTATGACTTTACTCCAACTTTACTATGACTTTAGTCCAACTTTACTATGCCTTTACTATAACTTTACTATGGCTTTACTCCAGCTTTACTACGACTTTACTCCAATTTTACTATGACTTTACTCCAACTTTACTATGGCTTTACTCCTACTTTACTACTACTTTACTCCAACTTTACTATGACTTTACTCCTACTTTACTATGCCTTTACTATAACTTTACTATGACTTTACTCCAACCTTACTATGACTTTACTTCAACTTTACTACTGCTTTACTCCAACTTTACTATGACTTAACTCCAACTTTACTATGACTTTACTCCAACTTTACTATGACTTTACTCCAACTTTACTGTGACTTTACTCCAGCTTTACTATGACTTTACTCCAACTTTACTCCATCTTTACTACTACTTTGCTCCAACTTTACTCCTACTTTACTATTACTTTACTTCAACTTTACTATGACTTTACTATGACTTTACCATGACTTTACTCCAACTTTACTCTGACTTTACTCCTACTTTACTCTGACTTTACTCCTACTTTACTATGACTTTACTCCAACTTTACTATAACTTTACTATGACTACTCCAACTTTACTATGACTTTACTATAACTTTACTATGACTTTACTCCAACTTTACTACTTTACTCCACTATGACTTTACTACTTCAATCCAACTTTAACTTTACTCTGCCTTTCCTCTGCCTTTCCTCCACCTTTCCTCCTCCTCCTCCTCCTCCTCCTCCTCCCCGTCCCCTCCCCCTCTCTCCCCTCCCCCACTCCTCTCTCTCTGTCTCTCTCTCCCCTCCCCCGCCGAGCAAGGATTACACGGGGAGGCGGCGTTTGGGCAGCACAAACCCCTCTTTTAATGTTTGCACAGCACAGCACCCGCGCGGGGGGAGGGGGTGGGGGTGTCACGGGTGGGGTGGGGGAGGGGCTCCACGCGGCGTGGGGGGTGGGGGAGGGGCCGCCGCGGCGTGGCTAGAGGGGAGGGCGCCCGCGCCGGGCGCGCCGGCCGTGCCGCCGCTTACCCTTGTGCAGGACGGCGTTGGCGGGTTTGTTGCCCGCCAGCGACTCCTTGGACAGGTGCTGGTGGCTCTCGGCCAGGCACTCGACCTCGGCGAAGCGCGTGTTGAGGGCCATGGCCGGGTGGCTCGGGTCCTGCGTCATGTTCAGGTAGGCGGCGCGGCGCAGCTGCTCCTCGATCACCAGAGCCTGCTCCAGCAGCTGGGGAAGGGGGGGGGGGGATGGGGGGAGGGGAGGGTCAGCATCGAGGGGGGTGGGGGAGGGGTGGGGTGGTTTTGGGTCCAACCCTCATCTTGTTAACAGCTGGAGGGTCCAGGGGTTGGGGGGTCTGACCCTGATCTTGTCAACATCTGGAGGCTCCAGGTGTTGGGGGGTCTGACTGTGACCTCATCAACATCTGGAGGCTCCAGGTGTTTCTGGGTTCAGCCATGATCTCAACATCTGGAGGGTCCAGATGTTGGGGGGTGTGACCCTGATCTTGTCAACATCTGGAGGCTCCAGGTGTTTTTGGGTTCAACCGTGACCTCATGAACACCTGGAGGCTCCAGGTGTTGGTGGTTCCAACCCCCATCTTGTCAACAGCTGGAGGCTCCAGGTGTTGGGGGTGTGACCCTGATCTCATGAACATCTGGAGGGGTTGGGGGGTCTGACCCTGATCTCATCAACATCTGGAGGCTCCAGGTGTTGGGGGTGTGACCCTGATCTGGGAGGCTCCAGGTGTTGGTGGGTCTGACCCTGATCTCGTCAACATCTGGAGGATCCAGGTGTTTCTGGGTTCAACCGTGACCTCATCAACATCTGGAGGGGTTGGGGGGTTGGGGGGTCTGACCCTGATCTTGTCAACATCTGGAGGCTCCAGGTGTTGGGGGTGTGACCCTGATCTGGGAGGGTCCAGGTGTTGGTGGGTCTGACCCTGATCTGGAGGCTCCAGGTGTTGGTGGGCCCGACTGTGACCTCATCAACATCTGGAGGATCCAGGTGTTTCTGGGTTCAACCGTGACCTCATCAACATCTGGAGGGTCCAGGTGTTGGGGGTGTGACCCTGATCTGGGAGGCTCCAGGTGTTGGTGGGTCTGACCCTGATCTCATCAACATCTGGAGGCTCCAGGTGTTTTTGGGTTCAACCATGATCTCATGAACATCTGGAGGCTCCAGGGGTTGGGGGTGTGACCCTGATCTGGAGGCTCCAGGTGGTTTTGGGTTCAACCTGGAGGGTCCAGGTGTTGGTGGGTCCAACCATGACCTCATGAACACCTGGATGCTCCAGGGGTTGGTGGGTCTGACCCTGATCTCATGAACATCTGGAGGGTCCAGGTGTTGGGGGGTCCAACCCTGATCTGGAGGCTCCAGGTGTTTTGGGGTTCAACCGTGACCTCATCAACATCTGGAGGGGTTGGGGGATCTGACCCTGATCTTGTCAACATCTGGAGGCTCCAGGGGTTGGGGGGTGTGACCCTGATCTGGAGGCTCCAGGTGATTTTGGGTTCAACCCCCATCTCATCAACATCTGGAGGCTCCAGGTGTTTTTGGGTCTGACCCCCATCTCATCAACATCTGGAGGCTCCAGGTGTTTTTGGGTCTGACCCCCATCTCATCAACATCTGGAGGCTCCAGGTGTTTTTGGGTTCAACCATGATCTCATCAACATCTGGAGGCTCCAGGTGTCCAACCCTGACCTCACCCAACACCTGCAGCACCCTCCTGTCACTCCTCATGTCCCCAGGTGTCCCCAGGTGTCCCCAGAGGTGTCCCCAGAGGTGTCCCCAGGTGTCCCTGTGGTGTCCCCATGTCCCCCCAGGTGTCCCCAGGTGTCCCCAGGTGTCCCCAGGTGTCCCCAGAGGTGTCCCCAGGTGTCCCCAGAGGTGTCTCCAGGTGTCCCCAGAGGTGTCCCCAGGTGTCCCCATGTCCCCCCAGGTGTCCCCAGGTGTCCCCAGAGGTGTCCCCAGGTGTCCCCAGGTGTCCCCATGTCCCCCCAGGTGTCCCCAGAGGTGTCTCCATGTCCCCCCAGGTGTCCCCAGGTGTCCCCAGGTGCTCACCTTGAAGCGCCGCGCCAGGAATTTGTTTTTCATCTCCAGGAAGTTCCCCTTGGAGGCTTCGCCCTTGAAGGGTTCGTTGATGACCCCGAAGGCGCCGTCGTTCTGGATGTCGGTCCAGCGCGCGTAGCCGTGGCTGAGCGCTAAGGAACGTCACCGTGTCACCGTGTCACATTGTCACCCTGACACCCTGTCACCCTGTCACCCTGTCACCCTGACCCCAAAGGCGCCGTCGTTCTGGATGTCGGTCCAGCGCGCGTAGCCGTGGCTGAGCGCTAAGGAACGTCACCGTGTCACCCTGTGTGTCACCCTGACACCCTGACACCCTGACACCCTGACACCCTGTCACCCTGTCACCGTGTCACACTGTCACCCTGTCACATTGTCACACTGTCACACTGTCACCGTGTCACCCTGACCCCGAAGGCGCCGTCGTTCTGGATGTCGGTCCAGCGCGCGTAGCCGTGGCTGAGCGCTAAGGAACGTCACCGTGTCACCCTGACACCGTCACCCTGACACCCTGACACCCTGTCACCCTGACATCCTGTCACCCTGTCACCGTGTCACCGTGTCACTGTGTCACCCTGTCACCCTGTCACCCTGACCCCGAAGGCGCCGTCGTTCTGGATGTCGGTCCAGCGCGCGTAGCCGTGGCTGAGCGCTAAGGAACGTCACCGTGTCACCCTGTGTGTCACCCTGACACCCTGTCACCCTGACACCCTGTCACCGTGTCACCCTGTCACCCTGACACCCTGTCACACTGTCACACTGTCACCATGTCACCATGTCACCCTGTCACATTGTCACCCTGTCACCCTGACACCCTGTCACCCTGTGTGTGTCACCCTGACACCCTGACACCCTGTCACCCTGACACCCTGTCACCCTGTCACCGTGTCACCCTGACCCCGAAGGCGCCGTCGTTCTGGATGTCGGTCCAGCGCGCGTAGCCGTGGCTGAGCGCTAAGGAACGTCACCGTGTCACCCTGTCACCGTCACCCTGTCACACTGACACCCTGTCACCCTGACATCCTGTCACCCTGTCACCGTGTCACCGTGTCACTGTGTCACCCTGTCACCCTGTCACCCTGACCCCGAAGGCGCCGTCGTTCTGGATGTCGGTCCAGCGCGCGTAGCCGTGGCTGAGCGCTAAGGAACGTCACCGTGTCACCCTGACACCGTCACCCTGACACCCTGACACCCTGTCACCCTGACATCCTGTCACCCTGTCACCCTGTCACCGTGTCACACTGTCACCCTGACACCCTGTCACCCTGACACCCTGTCACCGTGTCACCCTGTCACCCTGTCACCCTGTCACCGTGTCACCGTGTCACTGTGTCACCCTGTCACCCTGTCACCCTGACCCCGAAGGCGCCGTCGTTCTGGATGTCGGTCCAGCGCGCGTAGCCGTGGCTGAGCGCTAAGGAACGTCACCGTGTCACACTGTCACCCTGACACCCTGACACCGTGTCACCCTGTCACCGTGTCACCCTGTCACCGTGTCACCCTGTCACATTGTCTCATTGTCACCCTGTCACCACCCCAGGTGTCACCAGGTTTGACCCCAAAGCTGTGGCTGAGAGCTGAGGAATGTCACTGTGTCACCGTGTCACCCTGTCACTGTGTCACCCTGTCACCCTGTCACCGTGTCACCCTGTCACACTGTCACCGTGTCACATTGTCACCCTGTCACTGTGCCACATTGTCACCCTGTCACCGTGTCACATTGTCACCTCATGTCACTGTCACCGTGTCACATTGTCACTGTGTCACATTGTAACCTCACGTGTCACTGTCACTGTGTCACATTGTCACCCTGTCACATTGTCACCTCACGTGTCACTGTCACTGTCACTGTGTCACATTGTTACCGTGTCACCTTGTCACCGTGTCACATTGTCAGTGTCACATTGTCACCTCACATGTCACTGTGTCACATTGTCACTGTGTCATTGTATCACCTCACATGTCACTGTCACCGTGTCACATTGTCACCTCATGGGTCACTGTCACCATGTCACTGTCACTGTGTCACATTGTAACCTCACATGTCACTGTCACCGTGTCACTGTCATCCTGTCACATTGTCACCTCATGGGTCACTGTCACCATGTCACTGTCACTGTGTCACATTGTCACCCTGTCACATTGTCACCTCATGTGTCACTGTCACTGTCACTGTGTCACATTGTTACTGTGTCACCTTGTCACCGTGTCACATTGTCACCTCATGTGTCACTGTCACTGTGTCACATTGTTACTGTGTCACCTTGTCACTGTGTCACATTGTCACCTCATGTGTCACTGTCACTGTGTCACATTGTCACCATGTCATTGTCACCCTGTCACTGTGTCACCCTGTCACATTGTAACCTCATGTGTCACTGTCACCGTGTCACCGTGTCACATTGTCACCCTGTCACATTGTCACCCCACATGTCACTGTCACCGTGTCACATTGTCACCCTGTCACCGTGTCACATTGTCACCGTGTCACATTGTCACCGCGTTACGTTGTCACCGCGTCACCCTCCTCTTGCTGTCACTGTCACCAACCCAGGGAGGTCACAACCCCTGGCACATGCTGGGGACACCCAAATTCCAATGGGAACACCCAAATCCCACCAGGAACACCCAAAATTCCAACGGGAACACCCCAAATTCCAACGGGAACACCCCAAATTCCAACAGGAACACCCCAAATCCAACAGGAACACCCCAAATTCCAACGGGAACACCCAAAATTCCAACAGGAACACCCCAAATTCCAACAGGAACACCCCAAAATTCCAACGGGAACACCCCAAATTCCAACGGGAACACCCAAAATCCAACGGGAACACCCCAAATTCCAACAGGAACACCCCAAATTCCAACAGGAACACCCCAAATCCAACAGGAACACCCAAAATTCCAACAGGAACACCCCAAATTCCAACGGGAACACCCAAATTCCAACAGGAACACCCCAAATCCAACAGGAACACCCAAAATTCCAACAGGAACACCCCAAATTCCAACGGGAACACCCAAATTCCAACAGGAACACCCCAAATTCCAACAGGAACACCCAAAATCCCACCAGGAACACCCAAAATTCCAACAGGAACACCCCAAATTCCAACGGGAACACCCCAAATTCCAACAGGAACACCCCAAATTCCAACAGGAACACCCAAATTCCAACGGGAACACCCAAAATCCAACGGGAACACCCCAAATTCCAACAGGAACACCCCAAAATCCAACAGGAACACCCCAAATCCAACAGGAACACCCAAACCCCAACAGGAACACCCAAATTCCAACAGGAACACCCAAATTCCAACAGGAACACCCAAATTCCAACAGGAACACCCCAAATCCCACAGGAACACCCCAAATTCCAACGGGAACACCCAAAATCCAACAGGAACACCCAAATTCCACCAGGAACACCCCAAAATCCAACAGGAACACCCCAAATTCCAACGGGAACACCCCAAATTCCAACGGGAACACCCAAAATCCAACAGGAACACCCCAAATTCCAACGGGAACACCCCAAATTCCAACAGGAACACCCCAAATTCCAACAGGAACACCCAAAATTCCAACAGGAACACCCCAAACCCCACCAGGAACACCCTGAAATTCCCAAAATTCCTGAAATTCCCGAAATTCCCGGAATTCCGGAGGATACAGGACGATGCCCTCAGGATCAGTTTCACCCTCACCGCGCTGTCACCGTCCCCAGCCCCACCAAACCCCACCGGGAACACCCCAAACCCCCCCGAAATTCCCAAAATTCCCCTGAAATTCCCAAAATTCCCCTGAAATTCCCAAAATTCCCCTGAAATTCCCAAAATTCCCCTGAAATTCCCGGAATTCCCAAGGATACAGGACGATGCCCTCAGGATCAGCCTCACCCTCACCGCGCTGTCACCGTCCCCAGCCCTGGGGACACCCCAAACCCCACCGGGAACACCCCAAACCCCCCCGAAATTCCCAAAATTCCCCTGAAATTCCCAAAATTCCCCTGAAATTCCCGGAATTCCCGAAATTCCTGGAATTCCCGAGGATACAGGACGATGTCCCCAGGATCAGCCTCACCCTCACCGCGCTGTCACCGTCCCCAGCCCCACCAAACCCCACCGGGAACACCCCAAACCCCCCCAAAATTCCCAAAATTCCCCTGAAATTCCCAAAATTCCCCTGAAATTCCCGGAATTCCCAAAATTCCCGGAATTCCTGAGGATACAGGACGATGCCCTCAGGATCAGTTTCACCCTCACCGCGCTGTCACCGTCCCCAACCCTGGGGACACCCCAAACCCCACCGGGAACACCCCAAACCCCCCCGAAATTCCCGAAATTCCCCTGAAATTCCCAAAATTCCCCTGAAATTCCCAAAATTCCCCTGAAATTCCCGAAATTCCCAAAATTCCCAGAATTCCTGAGGATACAGGACGATGTCCCCAGGATCAGTTTCACCCTCACCGCGCTGTCACCGTCCCCAGCCCTGGGGACACCCCAAACCCCACCGGGAACACCCCAAACCCCCCCAAAATTCCCAAAATTCCCCTGAAATTCCCAAAATTCCCCTGAAATTCCCAAAATTCCCCTGAAATTCCCGGAATTCCCAGAATTCCCGGAATTCCCAAGGATACAGGACGATGTCCCCAGGATCAGCCTCACCCTCACCGCGCTGTCACCGTCCCCAGCCCTGGGGACACCCCAAACCCCACCGGGAACACCCCAAATCCCACCAGGAACACCCTGAAATTCCCAAAATTCCCCTGAAATTCCCAAAATTCCCCTGAAATTCCCAAAATTCCCCTGAAATTCCCGAAATTCTCAAAATTCCCGGAATTCCGGAGGATACAGGACGATGCCCTCAGGATCAGCCTCACCCTCACCACTCTGTCACCGTCCCCAGCCCCACCAAACCCCACCGGGAACACCCCAAACCCCCCCAAAATTCCCGAAATTCCCCTGAAATTCCCGAAATTCCCAAAATTCCCGGAATTCCCGTTATTCCCGAGGATACAGGACGATGCCGGCCAGCAGCCAGTAGTCGTGGCGCCGGTGCCAGATCTCGTTGAGTTTCCCCGAGGAGATGGCGGCGCGCTCCTCGTTCTGCCACAGCGTGTGCAGCTCTGCGGGGGAGGGGACACGGGTGAGACACAGGTGGGACACAGGTGTGACCAGGTGTGTTCAGGTGTGTTCAGGTGTGTTCAGGTGTGACCCAGGTGTGTCCAGGTGTGTCCCAGGTGTGACCGGGTGTGACCCAGGTGTGACCCAGGTGAGCTCAGGTGGGACCGGGTGTGACTGGGTGTGACCCAGGTGTGCCCCAGGTACCCCCCAGGTGTTCCCAGGTGTGATTCAGGGACCCCCAGGTGTGACCCAGGTGTGCCCCAGGTACCCCCAGGTGTCCCCAGGTGTGACCCAGGTGTGTCCAGGTGTGACCCAGGTGTCCCCAGGTGTTCCCAGGTGTTCCCAAGTGAGCTCAGGTGTCCCCACATGTGACCAGGTGTGACCCAGGTGTGCCCCAGGTGTGACCGGGTGTGACCCAGGTGTGTCCCAGGTGTGCCCCAGGTACCCCCAGGTGTCCCCAGGTGTGACCCAGGTGAGCTCGGGTGTGACCCAGGTGTGTCCAGGTGTGACCCAGGTGTGCCCCAGGTGTCCCCATGTCCCCCCCAGGTGACACAGGTGAGGTCAGGTGTGACCCAGGTGGGACCGGCTGTGACCCAGGTACCCTCAGGTGTCCCCAGGTGTGCCCCAGGTGTCCCAGGTGTGTCCCAGGTGTGACCCAGGTACCCCCCAGGTGTCCCAGGTGTCCCCAGGTGTGACCCAGGTGTGACCCAGGTGGGACCAGGTGTGACACAGGTGTGACCCAGGTGTCCCCATGTCCCCCCCAGGTGACACAGGTGAGGTCAGGTGTGACCCAGGTGTGACCCAGGTGTGACCCAGGTGTGCCCCAGGTGTCCCAGGTGTGACCCAGGTGTCCCCAGGTGTGACCCAGGTGTGACCCAGGTGGGACCAGGTGTGACACAGGTGTGACCCAGGTGTCCCCATGTCCCCCCCAGGTGACACAGGTGAGGTCAGGTGTGACCCAGGTGTGACCCAGGTGTGACCCAGGTGTGCCCCAGGTGTCCCAGGTGTGACCCAGGTGTCCCCAGGTGTGACACAGGTGTGATGACCCAGGTGTGACACAGGTGTGATTCAGGTACCTCCAGGTGTGCCCCAGGTGTCCCCATGTCCCCCCCAGGTGACACAGGTGAGGTCAGGTGTGACCCAGGTGTGACCCAGGTGTGTCCCAGCTGTCCCAGCTGTCCCCATGTCCCCCCAGGTGTCCCCAGGTGTCCCCAGGTGTCCCCAGGTGTGTCCAGGTGTGTCCAGGTGTGACCCAGGTGTCCCCAGGTGTTCCCAGGTGTCCCAGGTGAGCTCAGGTGTCCCCAGGTGTCCCCAGGTGAGCTCAGGTGTGACCGGGTGTGACCCAGGTGTGACCCAGGTGTGATTCAGGTACCCCCAGGTGTGACCGGGTATCCCCAGGTGTGACACAGGTGGGACCAGGTGTGTTCAGGTGTGACCCAGGTGTGACCCAGGTGGGACCAGGTGGGACCAGGTGTGACACAGGTGAGCTCGGGTGTGACCCAGGTGTGACCCAGGTGTGACCCAGGTGTGACACAGGTACCCCCAGGTGTCCCCAGGTGTGTCTCAGGTGTCTCAGGTGTGTCTCAGGTGTCCCCATGTCCCCCCAGGTGTCCCCAGGTGTGTCCCAGGTGTGTCCCCAGGTGTGTCCCAGCTGTCCCCAGGTGTCCCCAGGTGTCCCCAGCTGTCCCCAGCTGTCCCCAGGTGTGTCCCCATGTCCCCCCAGGTGTGTCCCATGTCCCCAGGTGTGTCCCAGGTGTGTCCCAGCTGTCCCCAGGTGTGTCCCATGTCCCCCAGGTGTCCCCAGGTGTGTCCCATGTCCCCCCAGGTGTGTCCCCAGGTGTCCCAGGTGTGTCCCAGGTGTCCCAGGTGTCCCTATGTCCCCCCAGGTGTCCCCAGGTGTGTCCCAGGTGTGTCCCAGGTGTCCCCAGATGTCCCCAGCTGTCCCCCAGGTGTGTCCCAGGTGTCCCCAGCTGTCCCAGGTGTGTCCCAGGTGTCCCCAGGTGTCCCCAGGTGTGTCCCCACCTGTGAATCCGCCATCGGCGATGTTGAACATGAATCTCGGTTTCTCGTCCCGGCGCCCGTTGGGCCTCGGCTCCGGGCGGGGCTCGCGGAGCTCCTCTGGGGGCGGGGCCAAGGATGATTGACAGGTGTGAGGGGGCGGGGCCAGGGATGATTGACAGGTGTGAGGGGGCGGGGCCAGGGTGATTGACAGCTGTGGGGGAGGGGCCCCCAAACCCCCCCAGGACCCCCCCAAAACACCCTCAGGGTGGCTCAAGCCCCGCCCACTCCGAGTTAAACCACGCCCCTTTAAGCCCCGCCCCATCCAAGTTAGGCCACGCCCCTTAAGCCCCACCCCCTCCAGGGTAAACCACGCCCCTTAAGCCCCACCCACTCCACATTAAGCCATGCCCCCAAGACTTAATTATGTTAATCCACTCCCCCTTTAATAAGCCCCGCCCCCTCCGGCTTAAACCACGCCCATTCCTTTAAGCCCCGCCCCCTCTGGGTTAAACCACGCCCATTCCTTTAAGCCACCCCCCCTCCGGGTTAAACCACGCCCATTCCCTTAAGCCACGCCCCCTTTAGGGTCAGCCCACGCCCTTCTGTTTAAGCCACGCCCCTTCATTTAAGCCCCACCCCTCATTGATCAAACCACACCCACTCCATTAAGCCCCCGCCCCCTCTGGGGCTAAACCACGCCCCTTCCCTTAAACCACGCCCCCTCTGGGGCTAAACCACGCCCCTTCCCTTAAACCACGCCCCCTCTGGGGCTAAACCACGCCCCTTCCCTTAAACCACGCCCCCTCTGGGGTTAAACCACGCCCCTTCTCTTAAGACCGGCCCCCTCTGGGTTAAACCACGCCCATTCCCTTAAGCCACGCCCCCTCTGTGGGTTAAACCACGCCCATCCATTAAGCCACACCCCCTCCAGGATAAACAACGTCCTTTCCTTTAGGCCACACCCCTCTGGATTAAACCACGCCCCTTCCCTTAAGCCACGCCCCCTCTGGGCTTAAACCACGCCCTTTCCCTTAAGTCACGCCCCCTGTGGGTGTAACCACACCCCTTTACTTAAGCCCCGCCCCCTCTGCGGGTTAAACCACGCCCCTTCCTTTAAGCCACGCCCCCTCTGATGTAACCACGCCGCCTTCCTTTAAGCCACGCCCCCTCATGGTTTAAACCACGCCCATTCCTTTAAGCCACACCCCCTCTAGTATTAAACCACGCCCTTTTCATTAAGCCCCGCCCCCTCTGGGATTAAACCACGCCCCTTCCTTTAAGCCACGCCCCCTCGCATTAATCCATGCCCTTTTCATTAAGCCACGCCCCCTCTGGAGTAACACCACGCCCCTTCCTTTAAGCCACGCCCCCTCTGTGGGTTAAACCACGCCCCTTCCCTCAAGCCACGCCCCCTCTGTGGTTAAGCCACACCCCTTCCCTTAAGCCCCACCCCCTCCAGGTGTAACACACCCTTTCAATGAAGCCCCACCCCCTCCAGGATTAAGCCACGCCCCTTCCTTAAGCCACGCCCCATCTGCAGGTTAAACAACGCCCTTTTCATTAAGCCCCGCCCTCTCCAGATAAAACCACGCCCCTTACTTTAAGCCACGCCCCCTTCTGGGTTAAGCCCCACCCCTTTTTTCTTAAACCCAGCCTTCTATGGGCTTAAACCACGCCCCTTCCCATTAAGCCCCTTCTGGGTTAAACCACGCCCCTTCCCTTAAGTCACGCCCCCTCTGTGGGTTAAACCACACCCATTCATTTAAGCCACGCCCCCTCTGGGTTAAGCCCCGCCCCCTCTGGGCTAAGCCCCGCCCCTTTTGACCAAGCCACGCCCCCTCTGGGATTAAACCACGCCCTTTTCATTAAGCCCCGCCCCCTCTGGAGTAAAACCACGCCCATTCCCTTAAGCCACGCCCCCTCTGGGTTAAACCCCACCCCTTTTCCCAAGCCACGCCCCCTCTGGGTTAAGCCCCGCCCCTTTTGCCAAGCCACGCCCCCTCTGGGTTAATCCCCGCCCCCTTTGACCAAGCCACGCCCCCTCTGGGTTAAGCCCCACTCCCTTTGACCAAGCCACGCCCACTCTGGGGGTCAAACCACACCCATTCCTTTAAGCCACGCCCCCTTTGGGCAAAACCACGCACCTTCCCTTAAGCCACGCCCCCTCCGTGTTAAGCCCCGCCCCTTTTCCCCAAGCCCTGCCCCCTCTGTGTTAAGCCCCGCCCCCTTTTGCCAAGCCACACCCCCTCTGTGTTAAGCCCCGCCCCTTTTTGCCAAGCCCCGCCCCCCAGCACCTCTTTTTGGCTCGGGGTCCCCCCCCGGGCGCTCCTTGGGCTCCTCCTCCGGGATTTTCTCCTCCCCCTTCTCCGGCCCCGCCCCCTTCTCGGCCTCGGCGCCTGCGGAATTTGGGGACATTTCAGGGGATTTGGGGAATTTCCGGGATTTTGGGGCGATTTCCGGGATTTTGGGGGAATTTCATGGGATTTTGGGGGGATTTCCCGGGATTTTGGGGAATTTCCAGGATTTGGGGACATTTCACGGGATTTTTGGGATTTTCTTGGGATTTTTGGGGGATTTTCCCGGGATTTTGGGAATTTTCCCAAGATTTTGGGGGATTTCCCGGGATTTTGGGATTATCCTGGGATTTTGGGGGGATTTCCTGGGATTTTGGGGCAATTTCCCAGGATTTTGGGATTTTCCCAGGATTTTCCTGGGATTTTGGGAATTTTCCAGGATTTTCCCAGGATTTTCCTGGGATTTTGGGATTTTTCCAGGATTTTCCTGGGATTTTGGGGACATTTCACGGGATTTTGGGGATTTTCCAGGATTATGGGGGGAATTTCCTGGGATTTTGGGAATTTTCCGGGATTTTCCTGGGATTTTGGGGCAATTTCCCAGGATTTTGGGAATTTTCCGGGATTTTCCTGGGATTTTGGGATTTTTCCCAGGATTTTTTTGGGATTTTGGGGACATTTCACGGGATTTTGGGAATTTCCTGAGATTTTGGGGGAATTTCCTGGGATTTTGGGGATTTTCCGGGATTTTGGGGCAATTTCCCAGGATTCGGGGAATTTTCCGGGATTTTCCCAGGATTTTCCTGGGATTTTCGGATTTTTCCAGGATTTTCCTGGGATTTTGGGGACATTTCACGGGATTTTGGGGATTTTCCAGGATTATGGGGGAAATTTCCCGGGATTTTGGGAATTTTCCGGGATTTTCCTGGGATTTTGGGGCGATTTCCCAGGATTTGGGGAATTTTCCGGGACTTTCCTGGGATTTTTGGGATTTTCCCGGGATTTCGGGGACATTTCCTGGGATTTTGGGGCGATTTCCCAGGATTTTGGGTATTTTCCAGGATTTTCCCAGGATTTTCCCAGGATTTTCTTGGGATTTTTGGGATTTTCCCGGGATTTCGGGGGGATTTCCTGGGATTTTGGGGCTATTTCCCGGGATTTGGGTGATTTTCCCGGGATTTTGGGAATTTCCCAGGATTTACCTGGGATTTTGGGGGATTTCCTGGGATTTGGGGGTTCTGGGATTGGGAGTTTTCCCGGGATTTGGGGATTTTCTGGGATTTGGGGGATTTTCCCGGGCTTTTGGGGTCTCTGGGATTTGGGGGTTTCTGGATTTCGGATTTCCAAGATTTGGGGTTTTCCAGTTATTTAGGATTCCCAGGATTTGGGATTTAGGATTTCCCAGGATTTCGGATTCCTGGGATTTCGGATTCCTGGGATTTGGGATTCCCAGGATTTGGGATTTCCCGGGATTTTGGATTCCCAGGATCTGGGATTCCTGGGATTTTGGATTCCCGGGATTTGGGATTCCCAGGATTTGGGATTTGGGATTTCCCGGGATTTTGGGGATTTTCCTGGGATTTCCCGGGATTTTGGGGATTTTCCTGGGATTTGGGGATTTTCCTGGGATTTCCCGGGATTTTGGGGATTTTAGGGATTTTCCTGGGATTTCCCGGGATTTTAGGGATTTCCCGGGATTTTGGGGATTTTGGGGATTTCCCGGGATTTCCTGGGATTTTGGGGATTTTGGGGATTTCCTGGGATTTTGGGGATTTTCCTGGGATTTTTCGGGATTTTGGGGATTTTTCCGGGATTTTGGGGATTTTGGGGATTTTCCTGGGATTTCCCGGGATTTTGGGGATTTTCCGGGATTTTGGGGATTTTCCTGGGATTTCCCGGGATTTTGGGGATTTTCCTGGGATTTTGGGGATTTTGGGGATTTCCCGGGATTTTGGGGATTTTCCTGGGATTTCCCGGGATTTTGGGGATTTTGGGGATTTCCCGGGATTTTGGGGATTTTCCCAGGATTTTGGGGATTTTGGGGATTTCCCTGGATTTTGGGGATTTTCCCGGAATTTCCCAGGATTCCCAGGGGTCTCACCTGGCCGCTCCTCTCGGGCCGGGGCTCCTTCGGCCTCGGGGTCTCTGTGGCCGGGCCCTTCCTCCTCCTCCCCCTTCCGGGGCCCCTCGGCCTCGCTGCCATCGCCGGGGGACGGTGGCACCTCGGGGACAGCGGCCTGGGGGACACGGGAGGGGGGTCACCCTTGGGGACACCCTGGGGACACCTTGGGGACACCCTGGGGACACCCTGGGGACACCTTGGGGACACCCTGGGGACACCTTGGGGACACCCTGGGGACAACAGGACACCTTGGGGACACCTTGGGGACACCTTGGGGACACCTTGGGGACACCTTGGGGACACCTGGGGACACCTTGGGGACACCAGGACACCCTCGGGGACACCTTGGGGACACCCTGGGGATACCTTGGGGACACTGGGACACCCAGACACCCTCGGGGACACCTTGGGGACACCCTTGGGGACACCCTGGGGACACTCTGGGGACACCCTGGGGACACCTTGGGGACACCCCAACCCCAGGGTGACAATGGGGACAGGGCTGGGGACAGTGACAGGGTTGGGGACAGTGACAGGGCCAGGGTTGGGGACAGTTGGGGACAGTTGGGGACAGTTGGGGACAGTTGGGGACAGTTGGGGACACCGGTGTCACTCACGTCTGTCTCCATCTTCTCGGCCCCTTTGGGTTGTTCCTTCTCCTCCCGGCTGTCACCGTCGTCCCTGTCCGGGGGTGGCACCGGCCCGTCCCCGCTGGGCACCGGCGTGGCTGGGGACAGGGACAGGGGACATTGGGGACATTGGGGACAGGGACAGGGGACATTGGGGACATTGGGGACATTGGGGACATTGGGGACATTGGGGACATCAGGGACATTGGGGACATTGGGGGGATTGGGGACATTGGGGACATTGGGGACATCATTGGGGACATTGGGGACGTTTGGGACATTGGGGACATTTGGGGACATTGGGGACATTGGGGACATTGGGGGGATTGGGGACATTGGGGACATTGGGGACATTGGGGGGGTTTGGGGACAGGGACAGGGGACATTGGGGACATTTGGGGACATTGGGGACATTGGGGACATTGGGGACATTTGGGGACATTGGGGACATTGGGGACATTGGGGACATTGGGGACATTGGGGACACTGGGGACATTGGGGACATTGGGGGGATTGGGGACAGGGGACAGGGGACAGGGGCACCTGGCTCTGGCCCCGTGTCACCTCTCCTGTCCAGTGTCACCTCCCCTGTGTCACCTCCTTCATCCCAATCCCTGTCCCCTGTCCCCATTCCCAGGTGTCCCCAGGTGTCCCCAGGTGTCCCAATGTCCCCCCAGCTGTCCCCCCAGGTGTCCCCAGGTGAGGTTTTGGTGTCCCCAGCTGTCCCCACATGTCCCCCCAGGTGTCCCCAGATGTCCCCAGATGTCCCCAGCTGTCCCCCCATGTCCCCCCCAGGTGTGTCCCCAGGTGTGTCCCCAGGTGTCCCCAGGTGTCCCCATGTCCCCCCATGTCCCCCCAGGTGTCCCCCCAGGTGTCCCCAGATGTCCCCAGGTGTCCCCAGGTGTCCCCAGATGTCCCCAGCTGTCCCCCCATGTCCCCCCCAGGTGTGTCCCCAGGTGTGTCCCCAGGTGTCCCCAGGTGTCCCCATGTCCCCCCATGTCCCCCCAGGTGTCCCCCCAGGTGTCCCCAGATGTCTCCAGGTGTCCCCATGTCCCCCCAGGTGTCCCCAGGTGTCCCCAGGTGTCCCCAGGTGTCCCCATGTCCCCCCAGGTGTCCCCATGTCCCCCCAGGATGTCCCCAGGATGTCCCCAGGTGCCCCCAGGTGTCCCCAGGTGTCCCCCCAGGTGTCCCCAGCTGTCCCCAGCTGTCCCCAGCTGTCCCCATGTCCCCCCATGTCCCCCCAGGTGTCCCCCCATGTCCCCCCAGGTGTCCCCAGCTGTCCCCATGTCCCCCCAGGTGTCCCCAGGTGTCCCCAGGTGTCCCCCCAGGTGTCCCCAGGTGTCCCCAGGTGTCCCCAGGTGTCCCCCCAGGTGTCCCCAGCTGTCCCCCCAGGTGTCCCCAGCCGTACCTGGCGTGGGGGGCTGGGGGCTGGGGGGGCCGCTCTGTTCGGGGCTGGGGGGTCCGGTCTTGGCGGGGGAGGAGGCGCGGGACGAGCGCTTGGAGTCGGCGCTGGGCTCCGGGGCCAGCTCGGGCAGGGACCAGCGCCCGTTGATGTGCTCGAACTCCTGCACCTGTGGGGGGACACCCAGGGCTCAGGGGGACCCCAAAAACCCCAAAAAACCACCCCAAAAACCCCAAAAAACCCAAAAAAACCACCCCAAAAACCCCCAAAATCACCCCAAAAAACCCAAACCCCCCCACAGATCCCAGCTCGGGCAGGGACCAGCGCCCGTTGATGTGCTCGAACTCCTGCACCTGTGGGGGGTCACTGAGGGCTCAGGGGGACCCCAAAAACCCCAAAAAACCACCCCAAAAACCCCCAAAATCACCCCAAAAACCCCCAAAATCACCCCAAATCCCCCCACAGATCCCAGCTCGGGCAGGGACCAGCGCCCGTTGATGTGCTCGAACTCCTGCACCTGTGGGGGGACACCCAGGGCTCAGGGGGACCCCAAAAACCCCAAAAAACCACCCCAAAAACCCCCAAAAACCCAAAAAAACAAAAAAAAACCCACCCCGAAAACCCCAAAAACCCAAAAAAACAACCCAAAAAACCCCCAAAAAACAACACAAAAAACCCCAAATCACCTCAAAATCACACCCCAAAACACCCAAAATCACACCCCAAAAACCCCAAAATCACACCCCAAAATCCCCCAAAAACACCTCAAAAACCCCAAAAACACCTCAAAATCACAGCCCGAAAAACAACCCCAAAAACCCCAAAATCACCCCATAAACCACCCCAAAAACCCCAAAATCACCCCAAAATCACACCCCAATATCCCCCAAAATCACCTCAAAAACACCCAAAACCACCCCAAAATCACAGCCTGAAAAACAACCCCAAAAACCCCAAAATCACCCCAAAAAACCACCCCAAAAACCCCAAAATCACCCCAAAAACCCCCAAAATCACACCCCAAAAACCCCAAAAAAACACCTAAAAAACCCCCAAAATCACCCCAAAATCACAGCCTGAAAAACAACCCCAAAAACCCCAAAATCACCCCAAAAAACAACCCCCAAACCCCCCCACAGATCCCAGCTCGGGCAGGGACCAGCGCCCGTTGATGTGCTCCAACTCCTGCACCTGTGGGGGGACACCCAGGGCTCAGGGGGACCCCAAAAACCCCCAAAAAACCACCCCAAAAACCCCCAAAACCCCAAAAAACCACCCCAAAAACCCCAAAACCCAAAAAACCACCCCAAAAACCCCAAAAACCCAAAAAAAACCCCAAAAAACACCCAAAAAACAACACAAAAAACCCAAAATCACCTCAAAATCACACCCCAAAACACCCAAAATCACACCCCAAAAACCCCAAAATCACACCCCAAAATCCCCCAAAAACACCTCAAAAACACCAAAAACCACCCCAAAAACCCCTCAAAATCACAGCCTGAAAAACAACCCCAAAAACTCCAAAATCACCCCAAAAACCCCCAAAACCACACCCCAAAAACCCCCAAAAAACACCTAATAAACACCCAAAATGACCCCAAAATCACAGCCTGAAAAACAACCCCAAAACCCTCAAAATCACCCCGAAATACAACCTCAAAAACCCAAAAATCACCCCAAAATCACAGCCTGAAAAACAACCCCAAAAACCCTCAAAATCACCCCAAAATACAACCTCAAAAACCCCAAAATCACCCCAAAATCACACCCCAAAATCACCTCAAAAAACAACCCCAAAACCCCTAAAAAACAACCCAAAATCCCTCCCAAATCACACCCCAAAAAACCCAAAAATCATCCCAAAAAACAACCTCAAAACGCCCCAAAATCACACCCCAAAAACACCTCAAAAAACCCAAAAAACCCCAAAATCACACCCCAAAAAACAACCCCAAAAACACCAAAATCACCCCAAAATCACACCTAAAAAACAACCCCAAAACCCCAAAATACAACCCCAAAAACCCCCAAAATCACCCCAAAACACACCCCAAAAAACCCCAAAAAACACCTAAAAACACCCAAAATCACCCCAAAATCACACCCCAAAACCACCAAAATCACCCCAAAATCACACCCCAAAACCACCAAAATCCCCCAAAATCACACCCCAAAAACCCCAAAAATCACCCCAAAAAACAACCTCAAAATCCCCCAAAATCACACCCCAAAATCCCCCAAAATCACCCCAAAAAACAACCCCAAAACCCCAAAAAACAACCCCAAAACCACCCAAAAAGGACCCCAGGTGTGTCCAGGTGTTCCTGGGTGTGTCCAGGTGTCCCCAGGTGTCCCCAGGTGTGTCTGAAGTGTCCCCAGGTGAGGTTTTGGTGTCCCCAGGTGTCCCCAAATGTCCCCAGGTGTCCCCCAGGTGTCCCCCCAGGTGTCCCCAGGTGAGGTTTTGGTGTCCCCAGGTGTCCCCAAGGTGTCCCCAGGTGTCTCCAGCTGTGTTCCAGGTGTGTTCCAGACTGGGTTCCAGACTGTTCTAGAGCAGGTTCTAGATTCGGTTCTAGACTCGGTTCTAGATCGGGTTCTAGACTCGGTTCTAGAGGTTCTAGATCGTTCTAGACTCGGTTCTAGAGCAGGTTCTAGATTGTTCTAGACTGGGTTCTAGACTCGGTTCTAGATCGGGTTCCAGACTGGGTTCCAGGTGTCCCCATGTCCCCCCAGGTGTGCCCAGGTGTCTTCTGGGTGTCCCCAGGTGTCCCCAGGTGTGTCCCTGTCCCCCCAGGTGTCCCCAGGTGTGTTCTGGGTGTCCCCAGGTGTCCCCAGGTGTCTTCAGGTGAGGTTTTGGTGTCCCCAGGTGTCCCCAGGTGTGTCTGGGTGTGTCTTCAGGTGTTCTCATGTGTGTCCAGGTGTCCCCAGGTGTCCCCAGGTGTCCCCAGGTGTGTTCTGGGTGTCCCCAGGTGTGGTTTTGGGTGTCCCCAGGTGTGTCCCTGTCCCCCCAGGTGTCCCCAGGTGTCCCCAGGTATCTCAGGTACCTTTTTCTTGACGAGGGACATGACCCCGATGCGGGTCAGCACCTGTTGCCGGGACAGCCCCTCCCTGGGGACGCCATCCCAGTGTCCCCAGGTGTCCCCAGGTGTCCCCAGGTGTGTCCCCAGGTGTCCCCATGTCCCCCCAGGTGTCCCCAGGTGTCCCAGGTACCTTTTTCTTGACGAGGGACATGACCCCGATGCGGGTCAGCACCTGTTGCCGGGACAGCCCCTCCCTGGGGACGCCGTCCCAGTGTCCCCAGGTGTCCCCAGGTGTCCCCAGGTGTGTCCCCAGGTGTCCCCAGGTGTCCCCAGGTGTCCCCATGTCCCCCCAGGTGTCCCCAGGTGTGTTTTTGATGTCCCCAGGTGTGGTTTTGGGTGTCCCCAGGTGTGTCCAGGTGTCCCCAGGTGAGGTTTTGGGTGTCCCCAGGTGTCCCCAGGTGTGTCTGGGTGTGTCCCCAGGTGTCCCCAGGTGTGTCCCCATGTCCCCCCAGGTGTCCCCAGGTGTCCCCAGGTGTCCCAGGTACCTTTTTCTTGACGAGGGACATGACCCCGATGCGGGTCAGCACCTGTTGCCGGGACAGCCCCTCCCTGGGGACGCCGTCCCAGTGTCCCCAGGTGTCCCCAGGTGTCCCCAGGTGTGTCTGGGTGTGTCCCCATGTGTCCCCAGGTGTCCCCAGGTGTGTCCCCAGGTGTCCCCATGTCCCCCCAGGTGTCCCCAGGTATCTCAGGTACCTTTTTCTTGACGAGGGACATGACCCCGATGCGGGTCAGCACCTGTTGCCGGGACAGCCCCTCCCTGGGGACGCCGTCGGCGAAGGTCTCGGAGCCGTCGGCGCCCGGCTCGCACAGGTGACGCATGAACAGGGACACGTAGGCCCTGGGGACAGCGCCCAGTGCCACCACCGGTGACACCTCACCTGCCCAAGGGGGCACCGGGGTGCCCTGACACCCATGGGTCCTGTCCCCAGTGTCCCCAGTGTCCCCAATGTCCCCAATGTCCCCTGACACCCATGGACCCTGTCCCCAATGTCCCCAATGTCCCCTGACACCCATGGGTCCTGTCCCCAATGTCCCCAATGTCCCCAGGGTGCCCTGACACCCATGGATCCTGTCCCCAATGTCCCCAATGTCCCCTGACACCCATGGACCCTGTCCCCAGTGTCCCAAATGTCCCCAGGGTGCCCTGTCCCCATGGATCCTGTCCCCAATGTCCCCAGGGTCCCCAATGTCCCCAGGGTCCCCAATGTCCCCAGGGTCCCCAGGGTCCCCAATGTCCCAAATCCCCCCAATGTCCCCTCTGTCCCCTCTGTCCCCAATGTCCCCTCTGTCCCCAATGTCCCCAATGTCCCCAATGTCCCCTGACCCCATAAATCCTGTCCCCAATGTCCCCCAATGTCCCCAATGTCCCCAATGTCCCCAATCCCCCAGTGTCCCCCAATGTCCCCAATGTCCCCAATGTCCCCAAATCCCCCCAATGTCCCCCAATGTCCCCAATGTCCCCAATCCCCCCAATGTCCCCCAATGTCCCCAATGTCCCCAATGTCCCCAATGTCCCCAATCCCCCCAATGTCCCCAATGTCCCCAATGTCCCCTCTGTCCCCTCTGTCCCCTCTGTCCCCAATGTCCCCAATCCCCCCAATGTCCCCAATGTCCCCTCTGTCCCCTCTGTCCCCTCTGTCCCCTCTGTCCCCGTGCCATCAGCCCGTCCCCTCGTCACGGCGCCGCTGTGGCTGTGCCGGCCCCGTTGGGGACGCGCCACCGCTCCGGCGCTGTCCCCGAGCCAGGCCCGGCCCCCCGAGGGGACCTTGGGGACATCGGGGGTGGCTTTGTGTCGGCCTGAGGGGGACACGGCCTCGTCCGCTCCCCAGGAACGCCGACGGGAACGGAGCTCGGCTGAGTAAGGGCTCATCACGTGGCATTGGGGACATTTGGGGACATTGGGGACATTGGGGACATTTGGGGACATTGGGGACATTTGGGACATTGAGGGGTTTGGGGACACTGGGGACATTAGGGACAGAGGGGACATTGGGGACATTGGGGACATTGGGGACATTGGGGACATTGGGGACATTGAGGGGATTGGGGACATTGGGGACATTGGGGACATTGGGGACATTTGGGGACATTGGGGACATTGGGGGACATTGGGGACATTGGGGGACATTGGGGACATTGGGGGACATTGAGGGGATTGGGGACATTGGGGCCATTGGGGACATGTCACTAGCCTGCCACCACTTGTCCCTGGTGCCACCACATGTTCCTGATGTCACCACCCGTCCCTGCCACCACCACCCCTCCTGCTGTCCCCAGGTGTCCCCAGGTGTCCCCAGGTGTCCCCAGGATGTCCCCAGCTGTCCCCATGTCCATCCATGTTCCCCCAGGTGTCCCCAGGTGTCCCCATGTCCCCCCATGTCCCCCCCGGTGTCCCCCCAGCTGTCCCCAGGTGTCCCCAGGTGTCCCCATGTCCCCCCAGCCATCCCCACGTGTCCCCAGGTGTCCCCAGGTGTCCCCAGGTGTGTCCCCAGGTGTGTCCCCATGTCCCCCCAGGTGTCCCCAGGTGTCCCCAGGTGTCCCCAGGTGTGTCCCCATGTCCCCCCATGTCCTCCCCGGTGTCCCCCCAGCTGTCCCCATGTCCCCCCAGGTGTCCCCAGGTGTCCCCAGGTGTCCCCAGGTGTCCCCAGGTGTGTCCCCATGTCCCCCCATGTCCTCCCCGGTGTCCCCCCAGCTGTCCCCATGTCCCCCCAGGTGTCCCCAGGTGTCCCCAGGTGTCCCCAGGTGTCCCCAGGTGTCCCCAGGTGTGTCACCTACTTGAACTCCTTCTCGCTCTTCCCCCGCAGGTCCCTCACGAGCCACTGGGAGGTGAAGGCGTCCTGGGGGGGCATCCCCCAGCGCATGACGGCGTTGAGGAAAGCCTTCCTCTGCCTCGTGTTGAACCCCAGCACCTGGGGGGACATTGGGGACATTGGGGACATTGAGGGGACATTGGGGACATTGGGGACATTGGGGACATTGGGGACATTGGGGACAGTGGGGACATTGGGGGGACATTGGGGACATTGGGGACATTGGGGGGACATTGGGGACATTGGGGACATTGGGGACATTGGGGACATTGGGGACATTGGGGACATTGGGGGGATTGGGGGGATTGGGGACATTGGGGACATTGGGGACATTGAGGGGATTGGGGACATTGGGGGACATTGGGGACATTGGGGACAGTGGGGACATTGGGGACATTGGGGGGATTGGGGACATTGGGGACATTGGGGACATTGAGGGGATTGGGGACATTGGGGGACATTGGGGACATTGGGGACAGTGGGGACATTGGGGACATTGGGGGACATTGGGGGGATTGGGGACATTGGGGGACATTGGGGGGATTGGGGACATTGGGGACATTGGGGGGACATTGGGGACATTGGGGACATTGGGGACATTGGGGACATCGAGGGGACATTGGGGACATTGGGGACATTGGGGACATTGGGGACATTGGGGGGTCCCAGGTGTCCGAGCACCCCCTGAGCCCCTCCTGGAGGTGACCCGGGTGACCTTGGGGTGTCCCCAAAGCCCCAGGGATGTCCCCAAGTCCTGTCACTGTCCCCAGACATTGTCACTGTCCCCATTGTCACTGTCCCCAAACCCCCAGGGATGTCCCCAGACATTGTCACTGTCCCCAAGCCCCCAGGGATGTCCCCAACCCCTGTCCCCACTGTCCCCATTGTCATTGTCCCCTCACCTCGATGTTTCCAGGGATGTCCCCAGACAGTGTCACTGTCCCCAACCCCTGTCCCCCCTGTCCCCAACCCCTGTCCCTGTCCCCAACCCCTGTCCCCACTCCCCACTGTCCCCACTGTCCCCACTGTCCCCACTGTCCCCATTGTCCCCTCACCTCGATGTTTCCAGGGATGTCCCCAGACAGTGTCACTGTCCCCAACCCCTGTCCCCACTGTCCCCAACCCCTGTCCCTGTCCCCAACCCCTGTCCCCACTGTCCCCACTGTCCCCACTGTCCCCACTGTCCCCATTGTCCCCTCACCTCGATGTTTCCAGGAATGTCCCCAGACAGTGTCACTGTCCCCAACCCCCCAGGGATGTCCCCAACCCCTGTCCCCATTGTCCCCACTGTCCCCATTGTCCCCTCACCTCGATGTTTCCAGGGATGTCCCCAGACATTGTCCCTGTCCCCAAGCCCCCAGGGATGTCCCCAACCCCTGTCCCCATTGTCCCCAACCCCTGTCCCCACTGTCCCCATTGTCCCCACTGTCCCCACTGTCCCCATTGTCCCCTCACCTCGATGTTTCCAGGGATGTCCCCAGACCCTGTCCCTGTCCCCAGACATTGTCACTGTCCCCAAGCCCTGTCCCCAACCCCTGTCCCCACTGTCCCCAACCCCTGTCCTCAACCCCTGTCCCCATTGTCCCCTCACCTCGATGTTTCCAGGGATGTCCCCAGACAGTGTCACTGTCCCCAACCCCTGTCCCCACTGTCCCCAACCCCTGTCCCTGTCCCCAACCCCTGTCCCCACTGTCCCCACTGTCCCCACTGTCCCCACTGTCCCCATTGTCCCCTCACCTCGATGTTTCCAGGAATGTCCCCAGACAGTGTCACTGTCCCCAACCCCCCAGGGATGTCCCCAACCCCTGTCCCCATTGTCCCCACTGTCCCCATTGTCCCCTCACCTCGATGTTTCCAGGGATGTCCCCAGACATTGTCCCTGTCCCCAAGCCCCCAGGGATGTCCCCAACCCCTGTCCCCATTGTCCCCAACCCCTGTCCCCACTGTCCCCATTGTCCCCACTGTCCCCACTGTCCCCATTGTCCCCTCACCTCGATGTTTCCAGGGATGTCCCCAGACCCTGTCCCTGTCCCCAGACATTGTCACTGTCCCCAAGCCCTGTCCCCAACCCCTGTCCCCACTGTCCCCAACCCCTGTCCTCAACCCCTGTCCCCATTGTCCCCTCACCTCGATGTTTCCAGGGATGTCCCCAGACAGTGTCACTGTCCCCAAGCCCCCAGACATTGTCCCCAACCCCTGTCCCCACTGTCCCCACTGTCCCCATTGTCCCCTCACCTCGATGTTTCCAGGGATGTCCCCAAGCCCCCAGGGATGTCCCCAACCCCTGTCCCCACTGTCCCCACTGTCCCCACTGTCCCCACTGTCCCCATTGTCACTGTCCCCTCACCTCGATGTTTCCGCCCACCCGGGCCAGCAGTGGGGGGAGGGGTTTGTCCTTCTCGTTCCGCAGCTGCCGCTTGGACTGACGGCGGCCTGGGGGAGGGGAGGGGACATCAACCCCCCCTTGGGGACACCCTGACCCCCCCTTGGGGACATCAACCCCCCCTTGGGGACACCCTGACCCCCCTGACCCCCCCTGGGGACATCAACCCCCCTTGGGGACACCCTGACCCCCCTGACCCCCCCTTGGGGACACCCTGACCCCCCTGGGGACATCAACCCCCCTTGGGGACACCCTGACCCCCCTGGGGACATCAACCCCCCTTGGGGACACCCTGATCCCCCTGACCCCCCCTGGGGACATCAACCCCCCCTGGGGACACCCTGACCCCCCTGACCCCCCCTTGGGGACATCAACCCCCCTTGGGGACACCCTGACCCCCCCTGGGGACATCAACCCCCCCTTGGGGACACCCTGACCCCCCCTGGGGACATCAACCCCCCCTTGGGGACACCCTGACCCCCCCTGGGGACATCAACCCCCCTTGGGGACATCAACCCCCCCCTGGGGACACCCTGACCCCCCCTTGGGGACATCAACCCCCCTTGGGGACACCCTGACCCCCCCTGGGGACACCCTGACCCCCCCTGGGGACACCCTGACCCCCCCTTGGGGACACCCTGACCCCCCCTTGGGGACACCCTGACCCCCCCTGGGGACATCAACCCCCCCTTGGGGACATCAACCCCCCTTGGGGACACCCTGACCCCCCCTTGGGGACACAGGTGACACAGGTGACATTAAGGTGACATTAAGGTGACACAGGTGACATTAAGGTGACACAGGTGACACACAGGTGACACACAGGTGACATTAAGGTGACACAGGTGACACACAGGTGATATTAAGGTGACATTAAGGTGACACAGGTGACATTAAGGTCACACAGGTGACACACAGGTGACACACAGGTGACATTAAGGTGACACAGGTGACATTAAGGTCACACAGGTGACACAGGTGACACACAGGTGACATTAAGGTGACACAGGTGACATTAAGGTGACATTAAGGTGACCCAGGTGACACCAAGGTGACATTAAGGTGACACAGGTGACACAGGTGACATTAAGGTGACACAGGTGACACACAGGTGACATTAAGGTGACATTAAGGTGACACAGGTGACACTCAGGTGACACACAGGTGACATTAAGGTGACACCAAGGTGACCCAGGTGTCTCTCACCCTCTGGCCGCTCGTCGAAGTCCTCGTCCTCCTCCTCGGATCCCACCGAGTACTCGGACTGGTTATCTGGGGACATCCCAGTTCATCCCAGTATGTCCCAGTTCATCCCAGTATGTCCCAGTTCATCCCAGTTCATCCCAGTGCCACCCCGGTGTGTCCCACTGTCACCCCAGTGTCACCCCAAACTGGTTATCTGGGGACATCCCAGTCCATCCCAGTTTATCCCAGTTCATCCCAGTTCATCCCAGTTCATCCCAGTTCATCCCAGTGCCACCCCGGTGTGTCCCACTGTCACCCCAGTGTCACCCCAAACTGGTTATCTGGGGACATCCCAGTGTGTCCCAGTTCATCCCAGTCCATCCCAGTCCCATCCCACTTCATCCCAGTTCATCCCAGTCCATCCCAGTTCATCCCAGTATGTCCCAGTTCATCCCAGTTCATCCCAGTCCATCCCAGTTCATCCCAGTCCGTCCCAGTCCATCCCAGTTCATCCCAGTCCATCCCAGTTCATCCCAGTCCATTCCAGTCCATCCCAGTCCATCCCAGTGCCCACCTTGGTCCTCCTGGGCGGCGTCGTTGTAGTTGACCTGTTTGTCCCAGTGTGTCCCAGTGGTTCCCAGTGGTTCCCAGTCCATCCCAGTCCATCCCAATCCCATCCCAGTGTGTCCCAGTGTGTCCCAGTCCATCCCAGTTCATCCCAGTCCATCCCAGTCCATCCCAGTGTGTCCCAGTCCATCCCAGTCCCTCCCAGTGCCCACCTTGGTCCTCCTGGGCGGCGTCGTTGTAGTTGACCTGTTTGTCCCAGTCCCTCCCAGTCCATCCCAGTCCATCCCAGTGCCCACCTTGGTCCTCCTGGGCGGCGTCGTTGTAGTTGACCTGTTTGTCCCAGTTCATCCCAGTCCATCCCAATCCCATCCCAGTGGTTCCCAGTGGTTCCCAGTCCATCGCAGTCACTCCCAGTGTCACCCCAGTCCATCCCAGTCCATCCCAATCCCATCCCAGTGTGTCCCAGTCCATCCCAGTGTGTCCCAGTCCATCCCAGTGGTTCCCAGTCCATCCCAGTCCATCCCAGTCCATCCCAGTGCCCACCTTGGTCCTCCTGGGCGGCGTCGTTGTAGTTGACCTGTTTGTCCCAGTGTGTCCCAGTGTGTCCCAGTCCATCCCAGTCCATCCCAATCCCACCCCAGTCCATCCCAGTCCATCCCAGTCCATCCCAGTCCATCCCAGTCCATCCCAGTGCCCACCTTGGTCCTCCTGGGCGGCGTCGTTGTAGTTGACCTGTTTGTCCCAGTGTGTCCCAGTGTGTCCCAGTCCATCCCAATCCCATCCCAGTGGCTCCCAGTGGTTCCCAGTGGTTCCCAGTGGTTCCCAGTGGTTCCCAGTCCATCCCAGTCCATCCCAGTCCATCCCAGTGCCCACCTTGGTCCTCCTGGGCGGCGTCGTTGTAGTTGACCTGTTTGCGGACGCGTTTGCCCTTGCCCAGGTTCCTGGCCAGGTCCTCCCAGTCCCATCCCAGTGTGTCCCAGTCACTCCCAGTGTCACCCCAGTCCATCCCAGTGGTTCCCAGTCCATCCCAGTCCATCCCAGTGCCCACCTTGGTCCTCCTGGGCGGCATCGTTGTAGTTGACCTGTTTGTCCCAGTGTGTCCCAGTGTGTCCCAGTCCCATCCCAGTGGTTCCCAGTGGTTCCCAATGGTTCCCAGTGGTTCCCAGTCCACCCCAGTCCATCCCAGTCCATCCCAGTGCCCACCTTGGTCCTCCTGGGCGGCGTCGTTGTAGTTGACCTGTTTTCGGACGCGTTTGCCCTTGCCCAGGTTCCTGGCCAGGTCCTCCCAGTCCCATCCCAGTGTGTCCCAGTCACTCCCAGTGTCACCCCAGTGGTTCCCAGTGGTTCCCAGTCCATCCCAGTCCATCCCAGTGCCCACCTTGGTCCTCCTGGGCGGCGTCGTTGTAGTTGACCTGCTCGTCCCAGTGTGTCCCAGTGTGTCCCAATCCCATCCCAGTGGTTCCCAGTCCATCCCAGTCACTCCCAGTGTCACCCCAGTCCATCCCAGTCCATCCCAGTCCATCCCAGTGCCCACCTTGGTCCTCCTGGGCGGCGTCGTTGTAGTTGACCTGTTTGTCCCAGTGTGTCCCAGTGTGTCCCAGTCCATCCCAATCCCATCCCAGTGGCTCCCAGTGGTTCCCAGTGGTTCCCAGTGGTTCCCAGTCCATCCCAGTCCATCCCAGTGCCCACCTTGGTCCTCCTGGGCGGCGTCGTTGTAGTTGACCTGTTTCCTGACGCGCTTGCCCTTGCCCAGGTTCCTGGCCAGGTCCTCCCAGTCCCATCCCAGTCCATCCCAGTGTCACCCCAGTCCATCCCAGTTCATCCCAGTCCATCCCAGTCCATCCCAGTCCATCCCAGTGCCCACCTTGGTCCTCCTGGGCGGCGTCGTTGTAGTTGACCTGTTTCCTGACGCGTTTGCCCTTGCCCAGGTTCCTGGCCAGGTCCTCCCAGTCCCATCCCAGTCCCATCCCAGTGTGTCCCAGTCCCTCCCAGTGTCACCCCAGTGGTTCCCAGTCCATCCCAGTGTGTCCCAGTCACTCCCAGTGTCACCCCAGTCCATCCCAGTCACTCCCAGTCCATCCCAGTGACCCCAAATCCCCTCCCAGTCCATCCCAGTCCATCCCAGTCCATCCCAGTCCATCCCAATCCCATCCCAGTGTGTCCCAGTCCATCCCAGTGGTTCCCAGTCCATCCCAGTCCATCCCAGTGCCCACCTTGGTCCTCCTGGGCGGCGGCGTTGTAGTTGACCTGTTTCCTGACGCGCTTGCCCTTGCCCAGGTTCCTGGCCAGGTCCTCCCAGTCCCATCCCAGTCCATCCCAGTCCATCCCAGTGGTTCCCAGTCCATCCCAGTCCATCCCAGTGCCCACCTTGGTCCTCCTGGGCGGCGTCGTTGTAGTTGACCTGTTTCCTGACGCGCTTCCCCTTGCCCAGGTTCCTGGCCAGGTCCTCCCAGTCCCATCCCAGTCCATCCCAGTGTCACCCCAGTCCATCCCAGTCACTCCCAGTCCATCCCAGTGACCCCAAATCCCCTCCCAGTCCATCCCAGTCCATCCCAGTGTCACCCCAGTCCATCCCAGTCCATCCCAGTGTGTCCCAGTCCCTCCCAGTCCATCCCAGTCCCTCCCAGTGCCCACCTTGGTCCTCCTGGGCAGCGTCATTGTAGTTGACCTGTTCGTCCCAGTGTGTCCCAGTCCATCCCAGTCCATCCCAGTGGTTCCAGTGGTTCCCAGTCCATCCTAGTCACTCCCAGTGTCACCCCAGTCCATCCCAGTGTGTCCCAGTCCATCCCAGTCACTCCCAGTCCCTCCCAGTGCCCACCTTGGTCCTCCTGGGCGGCGTCGTTGTAGTTGACCTGTTTGTCCCAGTGTGTCCCAGTGTGTCCCAGTGTGTCCCAGTCCATCCCAGTCCCTCCCAGTCCATCCCAATCCCATCCCAGTGTGTCCCAGTCCATCCCAGTGGTTCCCAGTCCATCCCAGTCCATCCCAGTGCCCACCTTGGTCCTCCTGGGCGGCGTCGTTGTAGTTGACCTGTTTCCGGACGCGTTTGCCCTTGCCCAGGTTCCTGGCCAGGTCCTCCTGCTGTTGCTCGTAGTGGTGCCTCAGGAGCTTCTCCCAATAATCGGGGTCCACGTTCTCCTCCTGCTTGATGATCTCGCGCTCGATCTCCTCGATCTGCAGGACACCGGGGGACACCAAAAGGTCACCAAAAGGTCACCAAAATATCACCAAAATGTCATCAAAAGGTCATCAAAAGGTCATCAAAATGTCATCAAAAGGTCACCAAAATGTCATCAAAAGGTCACCAAAAGGTCACCAAAATGTCATCAAAAGGTCACCAAAATGTCATCAAAAGGTCACCAAAAGGTCACCAAAAGGTCACCCATGGGACACCAAAATGTCACCAAAATGTCACCCAAGGGACACCAAAATGTCATCAAAAGGTCACCCAAGGGACACCAGAAGGTCACCAAAATGTCATCAAAAGGTCACCAAAAGGTCATCAAAAGGTCATCAGAAGGTCATCAAAATGTCATCAAAAGGTCATCAAAAGGTCACCAAAAGGTCACCAAAATGTCATCAAGAGGTCATCAAAAGGTTATCAAGAGGTCACCAAAAGGTCATCAAAAGGTCACCAAAATGTCATCAAAAGGTCACCAAAAGGTCACCCAAGGGACACCAAAAGGTCACCAAAATGTCATCAAAAGGTCACCAAAAGGTCACCAAAAGGTCATCAAAAGGTCACCAAAAGGTCATCAAAAGGTCACCAAAATGTCACCAAAAGGTCATCAAAAGGTCATCAAAAGGTCACCAAAAGGTCATCAAAAGGTCACCAAAATGTCACCAAAAGGTCACCAAAAGGTCATCAAAAGGTCACCAAAAAGTCACCAAAAGGTCACCAAAATGTCATCAAAAGGTCACCGAAAGGTCACCAAAAGGTCACCAAAATATCACCAAAAGGTCACCCAAGGGACACCAAAATGTCACCAAAAGGTCATCAAAAGGTCATCTAAAGGTCATCAAAAGGTCACCAAAAGGTCACCAAAAGGTCATCAAAAGGTCATCAAAAGGTCACCCAAGGGACACCAAAAGGTCATCAAAAGGTCATGAAAAGGTCATCAAAATGTCATCAAAAGGTCACCAAAATGTCACCAAAAGGTCACCAAAATGTCATCAAAAGGTCATCAAAAGGTCACCAAAAGGTCACGAAAATGTCACCAAAAGGTCATCCAAGGGACACCAAAATATCACCAAAATGTCATCAAAAGGTCACCAAAATGTCATCAGAAGGTCATCAAAAGGTCACCAAAATGTCATCAGAAGGTCATCAAAAGGTCATCAAAATGTCATCAAGAGGTCATCAAAAGGTCACCCAAGGGACATCAAAAGGTCACCAAAAGGTCACCAAAAGGTCACCAAAAGGTCACCAAAAGGTCATCAAAATGTCATCAAGAGGTCACCAAAAGGTCATCAGAAGGTCACCAAAAGGTCACCAAAAGGTCATCAAAGGGTCAGCAAAATATCACCAAAATGTCACCAAAAGGTCACCCAAGGGACATCAAAATGTCACCAAAATGTCACCCAAGGGACACCAAAAGGTCACCAAAATGTCATCAAAAGGTCACCAAAATGTCACCAAAAGGTCACCCAGGGGACACCCAAGGGGACACCACCCCCAACATCTCCTGCTCTCCGCCCCACCCTGGTGTCCCACCACCATCTCCACCACCCACCCAACATCTCCTGCTCTCCACCCTGATGTCCCACCACCTCCAGCATCTCCTGCTCTCCACCCTGATGTCCCTGATGTCCCACCACCATCTCCACCATCTCCTGCTCCCCACCCTGTTGTCCCACCACCATCTCCTCCACCATCCAACATCTCCTGCTCTCCACGCTGATGTCCCACCACCATCTCCACCACCCACCCAACATCTCCTGCTCTCCACCCCACCCCGGTGTCCCACCACCTCCAACATCTCCTGCTCTCCACCCTGATGTCCCACCACCATCTCCACCACCCAACATCTCCTGCTCTCCACCCCACCCCGTTGTCCCACCCACCCAACATCTCCTGCTCTCCACCCTGATGTCCCACCACCATCATCTCCACCACCCAACATCTCCTGCTCTCCACCCCACCCTGATGTCCCACCACCATCTCCACCACCCCCAACATCTGCTCTCCACCCTGATGTCCCACCACCATCATCTCCACCACCCACCCAACATCTCCTGCTCTCCACCCTGATGTCCCACCACCATCATCTCCACCACCCAACATCTGCTCTCCACCCCACCCTGATGTCCCACCACCATCTCCACCACTCCCAACATCTCCTGCTCTCCACCCCACCCTGGTGTCCCACCACCACCATCTCCACCACCCAACATCTCCTGCTCTCCACCCTGATGTCCCACCACCATCATCTCCACCACCCAACATCTGCTCTCCACCCCACCCTGATGTCCCACCACCATCTCCACCACCTCCAGCATCTCCTGCTCTCCACCCTGATGTCCCACCACCATCTCCTCCACCACCCAACATCTCCTGCTCTCCACCCCACCCTGGTGTCCCACCACCATCTCCACCACTCCCAACATCTCTTGCTCTCCACCCCACCCTGATGTCCCACCACCACCATCTCCACCACCACCCAACAGCTCCTGCTCTCCACCCCACCCCGTTGTCCCACCACCATCCAACATCTCCTGCTCTCCACCCTGATGTCCCACCACCATCTCCACCACTCCCAACATCTCCTGCTCTCCACCCCACCCTGGTGTCCCACCACCACCATCTCCACCACCCACCCAACATCTCCTGCTCTCCAGCCCACCGCGGTGTCCCCGGCCCACCTTGTCCTCCTCCCTGACGACGTACTGGGCCACCTTGAAGGAGCTCAGGTACTCGTTCATGTTCTGCACGTCGGCGTCGTCGGTGGCGTCCTGGTTCCGGTCCAGCAGCCGCGCGATGGCCTCGTTGTCGTAGTGGATGACGCTGCTGTCCTCCTCCTTGTTGTCCCCTGCGCGGACGCACCGCGTCACCCGGGAGGACACGGGAGGACACGGGAAGAGACAGGAGAAACCAGGAGAACCCAGAAGGACACAGAAAAACCCAGAAGGACACAGGAGAACCCAGGAGAACCCAGGAGAACCCAGAACAACACAGGAGAACCCAGGAGAACCCAGCAGAACACAGGAGAACCCAGAACAACACAGGAGGACTCAGGAGAACCCAGGAGAACCCAAGAGAACCCAGAACAACACAGGAGAACCCAGAAGAACACAGGAGAACCCAGAAGAACACAGGAGAACCCAGGAGAACCCAGAAGAACCCAGAACAACACAGGAGAACCCAGGAGAACCCAGAAGAACCCAGAAGGACTCAGCAGAACACAGAAGGACTCAGGAGAACCCAGAAGGACACAGAAGAACCCAGTAGAACCCAGAACGACACAGGAGAACCCAGGAGAACCCAGAAGGACCCAGAAGGACACAGGAGAAACCAGGAGAGCCCAGGAGAACCCAGGAAAACCCAGAAGGATCCAGAAGGACACAGGAGAACCCAGAAGGACACAGGAGGACTCAGAACAACACAGGAGAACCCAGGAGAACCCAGAAAAATCCAGAAGGACCCAGAAGGATCCAGTAGAACCCAGAAGGACACAGGAGAACCCAGGAGAACCCAGGAGAACCCAGCAGAACCCACCAGAACCCAGAAAAACCGAGAAGAACCCAGAAGAACCCATGAGAACCCAAGAGAACCCAGAAGAACCCAGAAAAAACCATAAAAACCCAGAAGAACCCAGGAGAACCTAGAAGAACCCATGAGAACCCAGGAGAACCCAGAAAAACCCATCAGAACCCAGAAAAAACCCATCAGAACCCATCAGAACCCAATCCAGCCCAGAAGAACCCAGGAGAACCCAGAAGAACTCAGAAGAACCCAGAAAAAACCCATCAGAACCCACCAGAACCCACCAGAACCCCAGCAGAACCCCACCCCACCCCACCCCACGCTGGAGCTGACCCTCGTTCTCGTCCTTGAAGAGCTCCTCGGTGCCGAACTTGAGGATGTCGTCCAGCTCCTGCTTGGACATGGAGCCGGCCTTGGAGCCCAGCCCCGGGCGCACCACCAGGTGCGTCAGCATCATCTTGCGCTTGGCCACCTGCGTGATCCTCTCCTCCACCGACGCCCGCGTCACAAAGCGGTAAATCATCACCTTGTTGGCCTGGCCGATGCGGTGGGCGCGGCTGAAGGCCTGGGGGGACGGGGACGTGGTGGGGATGTGGTGGGGATGTGGTGGGGACGTGGTGGGGACACCTCGGGGACATCTCAGAGACAGGAGGAACATCTCAGGAACATCTCAGGGACATCTCAGAGACATGAGGAACATCTCAGGGACATGAGGAACATCTCAGAAACATCTCAGGGACATGGGGGACACCTTGGGGACATCTCAGGGACATCTCAGGGACATCTCAGGGACAGGAGGAACATTTCAGGGACATGAGGAACATCTCAGGGACATGAGGAACATCTCAGGAACATCTCAGGAACATCTCAGAGACATGAGGAACATCTCAGGGACATCTCAGGGACATGAGGAACATCTCAGGGACATCTCAGAGACATGAGGAACACCTTGGGGACACCTCAGGGACATGAGGAACATCTCAGAGACATGAGGAACATCTCAGGGACATCTCAGGGACATGAGGAACAACTCAGGAACATCTCAGGAACTTGAGGAACATTTCAGGAACATGAGGAACACCTCAGGGACATCTCAGAGACAGGAGGAACACCTTGGGGACATCTCAGGGACATGAGGAACATCTCAGGAACATCTCAGGGACATGAGGAACATCTCAGGAACATCTCAGGGACATGAGGAACTCCTTGGGGACACCTTGGGGACACCTCAGGGACTTGGCAAGAAGGGGAGACAGGGAGCTGGGGAGGGTGACACTGGCCAGGTGACACCAGCCAGGTGACACTGACCATGTGACCCCATGTCCAGGTGACACTGACCAGGTGACCCTGACTGGGTGACCCTGACGGGGTGACACTGACCAGGTGACCCTGACCGGGTGACCCTGACGGGGTGACCCTGACGGGGTGACCCTGACGGGGTGACAGTGTCCGGGTGACCCTCACCGGGTGACCCTGACTGGGTGACCCTGACCGGGTGACCCTGACGAGGTGACACTGACCGGGTGACACTGATGGGGTGACACTGACAGGGTGACCCTGACCGGGTGACCCTGACCGGGTGACCCTGACTGGGTGACACTGACCGGGTGACAGTGTCCAGGTGACACTGACTGGGTGACACTGACAGGGTGACAATGACCGGGTGACAATGACCGGGTGACCCTGACCATGTGACACTGTCCAGGTGACCCTGACCAGGTGACACTGACTGGGTGACAGGGTCCGGGTGACACTGATGGGGTGACACTGACAGGGTGACAATGACCGGGTGACAGTGTCCGGGTGACAGTGACCGGGTGACCCTGACCGGGTGACACTGACCGGGTGACCCTGACCAGGTGACCCTGACTGGGTGACCCTGACTGGGTGACCCTGACTGGGTGACAGTGACTGGGTGACACTGACCGGGTGACAATGACTGGGTGACACTGTCCAGGTGACCCTGACGGGGTGACCCTGACAGGGTGACAGCGTCCAGGTGACACTGACCGGGTGACCCTGACAGGGTGACAGTGTCCGGGTGACACTGACCGGGTGACCCTGACCGGGTGACACTGGGTGACAGTGTCCGGGTGACAATGACCGGGTGACCCTGACTGGGTGACCCTGACCGGGTGACACTGGGTGACAGTGTCCGGGTGACAGTGACCGGGTGACCCTGACCGGGTGACACTGGGTGACAGTGTCCGGGTGACAACACCCACCTGGATGTCGTTGTGGGGGTTCCAGTCCGAGTCGAAGATCACAACCGTGTCGGCTGTTGCCAGGTTGATGCCGAGGCCCCCGGCCCGCGTCGACAACAGGAAACAGAACTGCTGCGCCCCCGGCGCTGCCCCCGCGGCGTCAACGACCCCGAAAACACCCGGAAACACCCGAAATACCCCAAAAACACCCCAAAAACACCCAAAAACACCCCAAAAACACCCCAAAAACACCCAAAAACCAAAAAAAACACCCCAAAACACCCCAAAATACCCCAAAACTAACTCCAAATACACCCGCACTGCTGCGCCCCCGGCACTGCCCCCGCGGCGTCAGCGACCCCGAAAACACCCGAAATACCCCAAAAACACCCGGAAACACCCCAAAATACCCCAAAAACACCCCAAAAACACCCCAAAATACCCCAAAAACACCCCAAAAACACCCAAAATACCCCAAAAACACCCGGAAACACCCCAAAAACACCCAAAACACCCGAAATACCCCAAAAACACCCCAAAATACCCCAAAATACCCCCAAACTAACCCAAAATACACCCGCACTGCTGCGCCCCCGGCGCTGCCCCCGCGGCGTCAGCGACCCCGAAAACACCCGAAATACCCCAAAAACACCCAAAATACCCCAAAACCACCCCAAAATACCCCAAAAACACCCAAAAACCAAAAAAACACCCCAAAATACCCCAAAAACACCCAAAATACCCCAAAAACACCCGGAAACACCCCAGAAACACCCAAAATACCCCAAAAACACCCAAAACCCAAAAAAACCACCCCAAAAACACCCAAAATACCCCAAAACCACCCGGAAACAGCCCAAAACACCCAAAAAACACCCCAGCAACACCCGAAAACCCCAAAAACCACCCCAAAACACCCAAAATACCCCCAAACCACCCCAAAATTCACCCAGAAACACCCGAAAACATCGGAATACCCCAGGACGCCTGTCCCTGTCACCCCCCTGTACCCCCAGGTGTCCCCAGGTGTCCCCAGGTGTGTCTCAGGTGTCCCCATGTCCCCCCGGCTGTCCGTGTGTCTGGCTGTATCTCAGGTGTGTCCCCCTGTCCGTGTGTCCGGCTGTCCCCGTGTCCGGCTGTATCTCAGGTGTCCCCCTGTCTGTGTGTCCGGCTGTATCTGTGTGTCCGGCTGTGTGTCCGGCTGTCCCCGTGTCCGCCTGTCCGTGTGTCCGGCTGTGTGTCCGCCTGTCCGTGTGTCCGGCTGTATCTCAGGTGTCCCCCTGTCCGTGTGTCCAGCTGTCCGTGTGTCCGCCTGTCCCCGTGTCCGCCTGTCCGTGTGTCCGCCTGTCTGTGTGTCCGCCTGTCCGCGTGTCCGGCTGTCCCCGTGTCCGGCTGTATCTCAGGTGTCCCCCTGTCCGTGTGTCCGCCTGTCCATGTGTCCGCCTGTCCCCGTGTCCGCCTGTCCCCGTGTCCGGCTGTGTCTCAGGTGTCCCCCTGTCTGTGTGTCCGCCTGTCCCCGTGTCCGCCTGTCCGTGTGTCCGGCTGTCCCCGTGTCCGGCTGTGTCTCAGGTGTCCCCCTGTCCCCGTGTCCGCCTGTCCCCGTGTCTGGCTGTATCTCAGGTGTCCCCAGAGGTGTCCCCATGTCCCCGGCTGTGTGTCCGGCTGTCTGTGTGTCCGGCTGTCCGTGTGTCTGCCTGTAGTGTGTCCGGCTGTATCTCAGGTGTCCCCCTGTCTGTGTGTCCCCGGGTGTGTGTCTGGCTGTCCCCGTGTCCGCCTGTCCGTGTGTCCGGCTGTATCTCAGGTGTGTCCAGCTGTGTGTCCGGCTGTCCCCGTGTCCGGCTGTCCGTGTGTCCGCCTGTCCCCGTGTCCGCCTGTCCGCGTGTCCGGCTGTATCTCAGGTACCGTTGAAGCGGTCGATGGCCTCCTGCCGCAGGGCCCCGGTGATGCCGCCGTCGATTCTCTCGTATTTGTAACCCTCGAAGTCCAGGAAATCCTCCAGCAGGTCCAGCATCTTCGTCATCTGCGCAAACTGGTCAGACTGGGACGGACTGGGACACACTGGGGGGGACTGGGGGGGACTGGGATGGACTGGGATGGACTGGGATGGGACTGGGATGGACTGGGATGGGACTGGGATGGACTGGGAGGGACTGGGAGCCATTGGGGTCCACTGGGATTCACTGGGATGGATTGGGATGGACTGGGAGGGACTGGGAGGGACTGGGAGGGAATTTGGGGTCACTGGGATGGACTGGGATGGACTGGGATGGACTGGGATGGGACTGGGAGGGACTGGGAGGGACTGGGAGGGACTGGGATGGACTGGGAGGAACTGGGATGGACTGGGATGGACTGGGAGGGACTGGGAGGGACTGGGAGGAACTGGGAGGGACTGGGAGGGACTGGGAGCCATTGGGGTCCACTGGGATTCACTGGGATGGATTGGGATATACTGGGATGAACTGGGAGGGGTTTTGGGGTGGTTTTGGGTGTTTTTGGGGTGTTTTGAGGTGTTTTGAGGTGTTTTGAGGTGTTCTGAGTGTTTTTGAGGTGTTTTGAGGTGTTTTGAGATGTTTCTGAGGTGTTTTTGGGGTGTTTTGAGATGTTTTGAGGTGTTTCTGGGGTCCCACCTGGGAGAAGATGAGCACCCGGTGGTTCTGGGGGTGTTTTGAGGTGTTTTTGGGTGTTTTGAGATGTTTTTGAGGTGGTTTTGGGTGTTTTGAGATGTTTTGGGGTGTTCTGAGGTGTTTTTGGGGTGTTTTGAGATGTTTTGAGGTGTTTCTGGGGTCCCACCTGGGAGAAGATGAGCACCCGGTGGTTCTGGAGGTGTTTTGAGGTGTTTTTGGTGTATTTGAGGTGTTTTGGGGTGTTTTTGAGGTGTTTCTGGGGTGTTCTGAGGTGTTTTGAGGTGTTCTGAGGTGTTTTGAGATGTTTTGAGGTGTTTCTGGGGTCTCACCTGGGAGAAGATGAGCACCCGGTGGTTCTGGAGGTGTTTTGAGGTGTTTTTGGGGTATTTGAGGTGTTTTTGAGGTGTTTTTGGGTGTTTTGAGATGTTTTTGAGGTGTTTTTGGGGTGTTTTGAGATGTTTTGAGGTGTTTCTGGGGTCCCACCTGGGAGAAGATGAGCACCCGGTGGTTCTGGAGGTGTTTTTGGGGAGTTTTTGGGTATTTGGGGTGTTTTTGAGGTGTTTTTGGGGTATTTGAGGTGTTTTGAGATGTTTTGGGGTGTTTTGGGGTGTTCTGAGGTGTTTTTGAGGTGTTTTGAGATGTTTTGAGGTGTTTCTGGGGTCCCACCTGGGAGAAGATGAGCACCCGGTGGTTCTGGGGGTGTTTTGAGGTGTTTTTGGGTGTTTTGAGATGTTTTTGAGGTGGTTTTGGGTGTTTTGAGATGTTTTGGGGTGTTCTGAGGTGTTTTTGGGGTGTTTTGAGATGTTTTGAGGTGTTTCTGGGGTCCCACCTGGGAGAAGATGAGCACCCGGTGGTTCTGGAGGTGTTTTGAGGTGTTTTTGGTGTATTTGAGGTGTTTTGGGGTGTTTTTGAGGTGTTTCTGGGGTGTTCTGAGGTGTTTTGAGGTGTTCTGAGGTGTTTTGAGATGTTTTGAGGTGTTTCTGGGGTCTCACCTGGGAGAAGATGAGCACCCGGTGGTTCTGGAGGTGTTTTGAGGTGTTTTTGGGGTATTTGAGGTGTTTTTGAGGTGTTTTTGGGTGTTTTGAGATGTTTTTGAGGTGTTTTGGGGTGTTTTGAGATGTTTTGAGGTGTTTCTGGGGTCTCACCTGGGAGAAGATGAGCACCCGGTGGTGCTGGAGGTGTTTTTGGGGAGTTTTTGGGTATTTGGGGTGTTTTTGAGGTGTTTTTGGGTGTTTTGAGATGTTTTTGAGGTGGTTTTGGGGTGTTTTGAGATGTTTTGAGGTGTTTCTGGGGTCCCACCTGGGAGAAGATGAGCACCCGGTGGTTCTGGAGGTGTTTTGAGGTGTTTTTGGGGTATTTGAGGTGTTTTGAGGTGTTTTGAGCTGTTTTTGGGTGTTTTGAGATGTTTTGGGGTGTTCTGAGGTGTTTTTGGGTGTTTTGAGATGTTTTGAGGTGTTTCTGGGGTCCCACCTGGGAGAAGATGAGCACCCGGTGGTGCTGGAGGTGTTTTTGGGGAGTTTTTGGGTATTTGGGGTGTTTTTGAGGTGTTTTTGGGTATTTGAGGTGTTTTGGGGTGTTTTTGAGGTGTTTTTGGGTGTTTTGAGGTGTTTTTGAGGTGTTTTTGGGGTGTTTTGAGATGTTCTGAGGTGTTTCTGGGGTCCCACCTGGGAGAAGATGAGCACCCGGTGGTTCTGGAGGTGTTTTTGGGGAGTTTTTGGGTATTTGCGGTGTTTTTGAGGTGTTTTTGGGTGTTTTGAGATGTTTTTGAGGTGGTTTTGGGTGTTTTGAGATGTTTTGGGGTGTTCTGAGGTGTTTTTGGGGTGTTTTGAGATGTTTTGGGGTGTTTCTGGGGTCCCACCTGGGAGAAGATGAGCACCCGGTGGTTCTGGAGGTGTTTTGAGGTGTTTTTGGTGTATTTGAGGTGTTTTGGGGTGTTTTTGAGGTGTTTCTGGGGTGTTCTGAGGTGTTTTGAGGTGTTCTGAGGTGTTTTGAGATGTTTTGAGGTGTTTCTGGGGTCCCACCTGGGAGAAGATGAGCACCCGGTGGTTCTGGAGGTGTTTTGAGGTGGTTTGAGGTGTTTTGAGGTGTTTTGGGGTGTTTTGAGGTGTTTTTGGGGTATTTGAGGTGTTTTGAGATGTTTTGGGGTGTTCTGAGGTGTCTTTGAGGTGTTTTGAGATGTTTTGAGGTGTTTCTGGGGTCCCACCTGGGAGAAGATGAGCACCCGGTGGTTCTGGAGGTGTTTTGAGGTGTTTTTGGGTATTTGAGATGTTTTTGAGGTGTTTTTGGGTGTTTTGAGATGTTTTTGAGGTGTTTTTGGGGTGTTTTGAGATGTTTTGAGGTGTTTCTGGGGTCCCACCTGGGAGAAGATGAGCACCCGGTGGTTCTGCTCCTTCAGCTTGCGCAGCATCTTCTGCAGCAGCAGCAGCTTCCCCGAGGCCTTGATGAGCGCCCCGCCCTCGTAGGCACCGCTCGGCAGCTTCGGGGACTCCTGGGGACACCAAGATGTCACCACGGGGACATTGGGGACACCAGGATGTCACCACGGGGACATTGGGGACACCAAGATGTCACCATGGGGACATTGAGGACACCAAGATGTCACCATGGGGACATTGAGGACACCACGGGGACATTGGGGACACCAGGATGTCACCACGGGGACATTGGGGACACCAGGATGTCACCATGGGGACATTGAGGACACCATGGGGACATTGGGGACACCAAGATGTCACCATGGGGACATTGAGGACACCACAGGGACATTGAGGACACCAAGATGTCACCACGGGGACATTGAGGACACCACGGGGACATTGGGGACACCAGGATGTCACCACAAGGACACCAAGATGTCACCATGGGGACATTGAGGACACCATGGGGACATTGGGGACACCAGGATGTCACCACAAGGACAGGTGTCCCTCCATCATCTCCATGTCCCGTGTTCCTCCACCCTGTGTCCTTCTGTCCCACCACGTCCCAGTGTCCCCATCTCCCACCATGTCCCACCACATCCTCATGTCCCACCACATCTCCATGTCCCACCACATCTCCATGTCCCACCATGTCCCACCACGTCCCAGTGTCCCCATCTCCCACCACATCTCCACGTCCCACCACATCTCCATGTCCCACCATGTCCCACCATGTCCCCATCTCCTCATGTCCCACCACATCTCCATGTCCCACAACATCTCCATGTCCCACCACACCCCACCACGTTCCAGTGTCCCCATGTTCCACCACATCCCAGTGTCCCCATGTCCCACCACGTCCCACCACATCCCAGTGTCCCCATGTCCCACCATGTCCCACCACGTCCCACCATGTCCCACCACGTCCCAGTGTCCCCATGTCCCACCACATCTGCACATCCCATACATCTCCATGTCCCACCATGTCCCACCACATCTCCATGTCCCACCACGTCCCACCATGTCCCCATCTCCCCATGTCCCACCACACCCCACCATGTCCCCATCTCCTCAAGTCCCACCACATCTCCATGTCCCACCACACCCCACCATGTCCCCATCTCCTCATGTCCCACCACATCTCCATGTCCCACCACATCTGCACATCCCATACATCTCCATGTCCCACCACGTCCCACCACGTCCCCATCTCCCCATGTCCCACCACATCTCCATGTCCCACCATGTCCCCATCTCCCCATGTCCCACCACATCTCCATGTCCCACCACGTCCCAATGTCCCACCCCACCCCAGCACCCGGTTGTCCCCCCGTTGTCCCCACCATGGCGGCCACGGGGAACAGGTAGGGGTGGTTGCAGCACTTCTTGAGGTCCATCATGATGTTGAGCAGGGACACTTGGTTCCCACCACCACGAGAGTTCAGCGCCTCAAAGTTCCTGGTCAGGATGTACTTGTAGTACTTCCTGTGGGGACAACAGGGACAACCCGCCGTGGTGGCACTGCTGGGGACACCACGAGGAGGAGGAGGAGGAGGAGGAGGAGGAGGAGGAGGAGGAGGAGAAGAAGAAGAAGAAGAAGAAGGAGAAGAAGGAGAAGAAGGAGAAGGAGGAGAAGGAGGAGAAGAAGCAGAAGCAGAAGGAGAAAAAGAAGGAGAAGAAGCAGGAGAAGAAGAAGAAGAAGGAGGAGAAGAAGGAGAAGGAGAAGGAGAAGGAGAAGGAGAAGGAGAAGGAGAAGGAGAAGGAGAAGGAGAAGGAGAAGGAGAAGGAGAAGGAGAAGGAGAAGGAGAAGGAGAAGGAGAAGGAGAAGGAGAAGGAGAAGGAGAAGGAGGAGAAGGAGAAGGAGAAGGAGAAGGAGAAGGAGAAGGAGAAGGAGAAGGAGAAGGAGAAGGAGAAGAAGGAGAAGGAGAAGAAGAAGAAGCAGCAAAAGAAGCAGAAGCAGAAAAAGGAGAAGAAGAACCAGAAGAAGAAGGAGAAGAAGGAGAAGAAGAAGCAGAAGAAGAAGAACCAGAAGAAGAAGAGGAAGAAGCAGAAGAAGGAGAAGAAGCAGAAGAAGGAGAAGCAGAAAAAGCAGCAGAAGAAGCAGAAGGAGAAGAAGAAGGAGAAGAGGAAGAACCAGAAGAAGAAGGAGAAGAAGCAGAAGAAGGAGAAAAAGAAGAATCAGAAGAAGAAGCAGAAGAAGGAGAAGAAGCAGAAAAAGCAGAAGCAGAAGAAGGACAAGAACCAGAAGAAGGAGAAGAAGGAGAAGAAGGAGAAGCAGAAGCAGAAGCAGAAGCAAAAGCAGCAGCAGAAGCAGAAGCAGCAGCAGAAGAAGAAGCAGAAGAACCAGAAGAAGAAGAAGGAGAAGGAGAAGAAGGAGAAGAAGAAGCAGAAGAAGGAGAAGAAGGAGAAGGAGAAGCAGAAGCAGCAGCAGCAGAAGAAGGAGAAGGAGAAGAAGAAGCAGAAGCAGAAGAAGGAGAAGCAGAAAAAGAAGAAGGAGAAGAAGAAGCAGAAGAACCAGAAGAAGAACCAGAAGAAGGAGAACCAGAAGAAGAAGGAGAAGAAGAAGAAGCAGAAGAAGCAGCAGAAAAAGAAGAAGGAGAAGCAGAAGAAGAAGAAGAACCAGAAGAACCAGAAGAAGAAGAAGGAGAAGAAGAAGCAGAAAAAGAAGAAGGAGAAGAAGAAGCAGAAGCAGCAGAACCAGAAGAACCAGAAGAAGAAGGAGAAGAAGAAGAAGCAGAAGCAGCAGAAGAAGAACCAGAAGAAGCAGAAGGAGAAGAAGAAGCAGCAGCAGCAGAAGAAGAACCAGAAGAAGAAGGAGAAGAAGAAGCAGCAGCAGCAGCAGAAGAACCAGAAGAAGAAGAAGGAGAAGAAGAAGCAGAAGCAGCAGAAGAAGAAGCAGAAGCAGAAGAACCAGAAGAACCCGAAGAACCAGAAGAACCAGAAGAAGCAGAAGGAGAAGAAGAAGCAGCAGCAGCAGCAGAAGAACCAGAAGCAGAAGGAGAAGAAGAAGAAGCAGAAGCAGCAGAAGAACCAGAAGAAGAACCAGAAGAAGGAGAAGAAGAAGAAGAAGGAGAAGAAGGAGAAGAAGAAGAAGAAGAAGGAGAAGAAGACATCTCCCTACTTCTGCATGGGGCTGAGCTCCACGCGCACGATCAGCTCCGTCTTGGCCGGCATGTTCTTGAAGACGTCGGCCTTGAGGCGCCGCAGCATGTGGGGACCCAGAAGGTCGTGGAGCTTCTTGATCTGGTCCTCCTTGGAGATGTCGGCGAACTCCTCCAGGAAGCCCTCCAGGTTGCTGGGGGGTGGTGGGGAGGAGGTGAGGGTGGGGACACCGAGAGGTGGTGGTGGGACATGAGGAGATGATGGGATATGGTGGGACATGGTGGGACATGGGGAGATGATGGGACGTGGGGAGATGGTGGGACATGGTGGGACATGGGGAGATGGTGGGACATGGGGAGATGGTGGGACGTGGGGAGATGGTGGGACATGGGGAGATGGTGGGACGTGGGGAGATGGTGGGACATGGAGATGTGGTGGGACGTGGGGAGATGGTGGGACATGGGGAGATGGTGGGACATGGAGATGTGGTGGGACATGGAGGGACATGAGGAGATGATGGGACATGGTGGGACATGGAGGGACATGGGGATGTGGTGGGACATGAGGAGATGGTGGGACATGGAGATGTGGTGGGACATGGAAGGACATGAGGACATGAGGAGATGGTGGGACATGGGGAGATGGTGGGACGTGAGGAGATGGTGGGACATGAGGAGATGGTGGGACATGGGGACGTGGTGGGACATGAGGAGATGGTGGGACGTGGGGAGATGGTGGGACATGGGGACATGGTGGGACATGGGGACGTGGGACATGGTGGGATATGGTGGGACATGGGGGGACATGGAGATGTGGTGGGACATGGTGGGACATGAGGACATGGAGATGTGGTGGGACATGGTGGGACATGAGGACATGGGGATGTGGTGGGACATGGTGGGACATGAGGACATGGGGATGTGGTGGGACATGGTGGGACATGGAGATGTGGTGGGACATGGGGAGATGGTGGGACATGGAGATGTGGTGGGACATGGAAGGACATGAGGAGATGAGGAGATGGTGGGACATGGGGAGATGGTGGGACATGGGGAGATGGTGGGACGTGAGGAGATGGTGGGACATGAGGAGATGGTGGGACATGGGGAGATGGTGGGACGTGAGGAGATGGTGGGACATGAGGAGATGGTGGGACATGGGGACGTGGTGGGACATGAGGAGATGGTGGGACATGGGGACGTGGTGGGACATGAGGAGATGGTGGGACATGAGGAGATGGTGGGACGTGGTGGGACATGGAGGGACATGAGGACATGGTGGGACACAAGGACATGAGAACATGGAGACATGGGGACATGATGGGACGTGGTGGGACACGAGGACACGGGGACGTGGAGGCATGGAGGGACATGAGGACATGGGGACACGGTGGGACACGGTGGGACATGGTGGGACATGAGGACATGAGAACATGGAGACATGGGGTCATGGTGGGACATGAGGACATGGGGACACGGTGGGACATGGTGGGACATGAGGACATGGAGGGACATGGTGGGACACAGGGACATGAGGACATGGTGGGACATGAGGACATGGTGGGACATGGTGGGACATGGAGAGGACACAGGAACCTCTCCAGCTTGGTGGGGACACCACGATTGGGTGGGACAGGAGGTGACAGGAGATGCCAGGAGGTGACAGGAGGTGACAGGAGATGCCAGGAGGTGACAGGAGATGCCAGGTGTGACCCAGGTGACCCCCAGGTGACCCAGGTGACCTCCAGGTGACGCACTTGAAGCGCTCGGGTGTGAGGAAGTTGAGGAGGTGGAACAGCTCCTCCAGGTTGTTCTGCAGTGGTGTCCCCGTCAGCAGCAGCTTGTGCTCGATCTTGTACCCGTTGAGCACCCGGAAAAACTGTGGGGACACCAACCCTGAGATCCCAAATCCACCAGGGAACCCCCCTGAGATCCCAAATCCACCAGGGAACCCCCCTGAGATCCCAAATCCACCAGGGAACCCCCCTGAGATCCCAAATCCTGGTGGGACACCAACCCTGAGATCCCAAATCCACCAGGGAACCCCCCTGAGATCCCAAATCCTGGTGGGACACCAACCCTGAGAGCCCAAATCCACCAGGGAACCCCCCTGAGATCCCAAATCCTGGTGGGACACCAACCCTGAGATCCCAAATCCACCAGGGAACCCCCCTGAGATCCCAAATCCACCAGGGAACCCCCCTGAGACCCCAAATCCACCAGGGAACCCCCCTGAGATCCCAAATCCACCAGGGAACCCCCCTGAGATCCCAAATCCACCAGGGAACCCCCCTGAGACCCCAAATCCACCAGGGAACCCCTCTGAGATCCCAAATCCTGGTGGGACACCATCCCTGAGATCCCAAATCCACCAGGGAACCCCCCTGAGATCCCAAATCCACCAGGGAACCCCCCTGAGATCCCAAATCTACCAGGGAACCCCCCTGAGATCCCAAATCCTGGTGGGACACCAACCCTGAGAGCCCAAATCCACCAGGGAACCCCCCTGAGATCCCAAATCCACCAGGGAACCCCCCTGAGATCCCAAATCCACCAGGGAACCCCCCTGAGAGCCCAAATCCACCAGGGAACCCCCCTGAGATCCCAAATCCTGGTGGGACACCAACCCTGAGATCCCAAATCCACCAGGGAACCCCCCTGAGATCCCAAATCCACCAGGGAACCCCCCTGAGATCCCAAATCCTGGTGGGACACCAACCCTGAGATCCCAAATCCACCAGGGAACCCCCCTGAGATCCCAAATCCACCAGGGAACCCCCCTGAGATCCCAAATCCTGGTGGGACACCAACCCTGAGAGCCCAAATCCACCAGGGAACCCCCCTGAGATCCCAAATCCTGGTGGGACACCCCCTGGGACACCCCTGGGACACCCTCAGACCCCAAAATCAGAGATCTTTGGTTTTTTTGGGTTCCCCTGAGGTTTTTTGGGTTCCCCCGAGGTTTTTTGGGTCCCCCGAGTTTTTTTGGGTTCCCCAGAAGGTTTTTTGGGTTCCCAGGAGATTTTTTGGGTTCCCCTGAGGTTCTTTGGGTTCCCCAGAAGGTTTTTTGGGTTCCCCTGAGGTGTTTTGGGTTCCCCTGAGGTTTTTTGGGTTCCCCAGGAGGTTTTTTGGGTTCCCCAGGAGATTTTTTGGGTTCCCCTGAGGTTCTTTGGGTTCTCCAGGAGGTTCTTTGGGTTCCCCTGAGGTGTTTTGGGTTCCCCCGAGTCTTTTTGGGTTCCCCTGAGGTTCTTTGGGTTCCCCTGAGGTTCTCTGGCTTCCCCAGGAGATTTTTTGGGTTCCCCTGAGGTTTTTTGGGTTCCCCAGGAGTTTTTTTTGGTTCCCCTGAGGTTTTTTGGGTTCCCCTGAGGTTTTCTGGGTTCCCAGGAGGTTTTTTGGGTCCCCAGGAGGTTTTTTGGGGTCTCCTCACCTTGGACTGGTTGTTTTTGAGGCGGTGAGCCTCGTCCACCACCAGGCAGGCCCAGCGGATGGAGCCCAGCGCGGCCTGGTCGATGGTGATGAGCTCGTAGGACGTGAGGAGCACGTGGAACTTCACCTGAGCCTCGCGCTGTGGGGGGCACCAGGGGGGGGCTCAGAGGGGACCCCCCGAGCACGCCCGGAGCCCCAAAACATGGCAAGACCATGGAAGGTGGAAAAAATCCCACCCAGAACCCCAAAAGGTGGAAAAAATCCCATCCAGAACCTCCCCAGAACCACAAAATGTGGAGAAATTCCACCCAGAACTTCCCCAGAACCCCAAAAGGTGGAAAAAATCCCATCCAGAACCTCCCCAGAACCACAAAATGTGGAGAAATTCCACCCAGAACTTCTCCAGAACCACAAAAGGTGGAAAAATCCCACCCAGAACCTCGAAATGTGGAAGAAACCTGAGGTGACCCAAATGTCCAGGTGCCACCTCTCATCCCCAGGTGACCCTGGTGCCACCTCCCATTGTCCCCAAGGTGTCCAAGTGCCACCTCCCATTGTCCCCCACCTGTCCAGGTGCCACCTCCCATTGTCCCCCACCTGTCCAGGTGCCACCTCTCACCCCCAAGGTGTCCAAGTGCCACCTCCCGTTGTCCCTCAGGAGTCCAGGTGTCACCCCCATTGTCCCTCACATGTCCCAGGTGTCACCTCTCACCCCCAAGGTGCCACCTCCCGTTGTCCCCCACCTGTCCAGGTGCCACCTCCCATTGTCCCCCACCTGTCCAGGTGCCACCTCCCATTGTCCCCCACCTGTCCAGGTGCCACCTCCCATTCCCCCCAAGGTGTCCAAGTGCCACCTCCCATTGTCCCCAAGTTGTCCCCAAGGTGTCCAGGTGCCACCCCCACTGTCCCTCAGGTGTCCAAGTGCCACCTCCCATTGTCCCCCACCTGTCCAAGTGCCACCATCACTGTCCCCAAGGTGTCCAAGTGCCACCTCTCATCCCCCACCTGTCCAGGTGCCACCTCCCATTGTCCCCACCTGTCCAGGTGCCACCTCTCACCCCCAAGGTGTCCAAGTGCCACCTCCCATTGTCCCCCACCTGTCCAAGTGCCACCTCCCCTTGTCCCTCACATGTCCCAGGTGCCACCTCTCATCCCCCACCTGTCCAGGTGCCACCCCCCGTTGTCCCCAAGTTGTCCCCAAGGTGTCCAAGTGCCACCTCCCATTGTCCCCCACCTGTCCAGGTGCCACCTCCCATTGTCCCCCACCTGTCCAGGTGCCACCTCCCATTGTCCCCCACCTGTCCAGGTGCCACCTTTCATCCCCAAGGTGTCCAGGTGCCACCCCCCATTGTCCCCAAGGTGTCCAAGTGCCACCTCTCATCCCCCACCTGTCCAGGTGCCACCCCCCATTGTCCCTCACATGTCCCAGATGCCACCTCTCATCCCCAGGTGACCCAGGTGCCACCTCCCATTGTCCCCCACCTGTCCAGGTGCCACCTCTCATCCCAAGGTGCCACCCCCATTGTCCCCCACCTGTCCAGGTGCCACCTCCCATTGTCCCCCACCTGTCCAGGTGCCACCTCCCATTGTCCCCCACCTGTCCAGGTGCCACCCCCATTGTCCCCAAGGTGTCCAAGTGCCACCTCCCATTGTCCCTCAGGTGTCCAAGTGCCACCCCCCATTGTCCCCCACCTGTCCAGGTGCCACCTCCCATTGTCCCCCACCTGTCCAGGTGCCACCTCTCATCCCAAGGTGCCACCTCCATTGTCCCCCACCTGTCCAGGTGCCACCTCCCATTGTCCCCCACCTGTCCAGGTGCCACCCCCATTGTCCCCAAGGTGTCCAAGTGCCACTCCCCATTGTCCCCCACCTGTCCAGGTGCCACCATCACTGTCTCCAAGGTGTCCAAGTGCCACCTCTCATCCCCCACCTGTCCAGGTGCCACCCCCCATTGTCCCCCACCTGTCCAGGTGCCACCTCTCACCCCCAAGGTGCCACCTCCCATTGTCCCCCACCTGTCCAGGTGCCACCTCTCACCCCCAAGGTGTCCAAGTGCCACCTCCCATTGTCCCCAAGGTGTCCAAGTGCCACCTCCCATTGTCCCCAAGGTGTCCAAGTGCCACCTCCCATTGTCCCCAAGGTGTCCAAGTGCCACCTCTCATCCCCCACCTGTCCAGGTGCCACCTCTCATCCCCAGGTGACCCAAGTGCCACCTCCCATTGTCCCAAAGATGTCCAAGTGCCACCCCACCTTGTCCCCACCTGTCCAGATGCCACCTCCATTGTCCCCAAGATGTCCAAGTGCCACCTCCCATTGTCCCCAAGGTGTCCAAGTGCCACCTCCCATTGTCCCCCACCTGTCCAGGTGCCACCTCCCATTGTCCCCAAGGTGTCCAAGTGCCACCCCCCATTGTCCCCCACCTGTCCAAGTGCCACCTCTCATCCCCAAGGTGTCCAAGTGCCACCTCTCATCCCCCACCTGTCCAGGTGCCACCTCCCATTGTCCCTCAGGTGTCCAAGTGCCACCCCCCATTGTCCCCAAGGTGTCCAAGTGCCACCCCCCGTTGTCCCCAAGCTGTCCCCGAGGTGTCACCTTCATCTTGAAGGCCTTCTTGCCGCCCTTCATGGCGTTGTCATCGAAGGAGAACTCGTTCTCGCGGATGATGGCGCGGCTGTCCTTGTCCCCGGTGTAGGTGACAACGTAAAACGCCGGCGCCCACATCTGGAACTCCCGCTCCCAGTTGATGATGGTGGAGAGCGGCGCGCTGACGAGGAACGGGCCCTTGGTGTGGCCCTGGGGGACACCAAGTCACACTCTGGGGACATGGGGACACCCTGGGGACACCCTGGGGACACCCTGGGGACACCCTGGGGACACCCTGGGGACATCTGGAACTCCCGCTCCCAGTTGATGATGGTGGAGAGTGGCGCGCTGACGAGGAACGGGCCCTTGGTGTGGCCCTGGGGGACACTGTGTCACTCTGGGGACATGGGGACACCCTGGGGACATCTTGGGGACACCCTGGGGACACTGAGTCACACTGTGTCACACCCTGGGGACACTGAGTCACACCCTGGGGACACCCTGGGGACACCCTGGGGACATCTGGAACTCCCGCTCCCAGTTGATGATGGTGGAGAGCGGCGCTGACGAGGAACGGGCCCTTGGTGTGGCCCTGGGGGACACCAAGTCACACTCTGGGGACATCCTGGGGACACCCTGGGGACACCCTGGGGACACCCTGGGGACACTGAGTCACACTATGTCACACCCTGGGGACACTGAGTCACACTGTGTTACACTGTGGGGACATCCTGGGGACACTGAGTCACATCCTGGGGACACTGGGATGGTCTGGGGACACCCTGGGGACACCCTGGGGACACTGGGATGGCCTGGGGACACCCTGGGGACACCCTGGGGACACCCTGGGGACACTCTGGGGACACCCTGGGGACACTGAGTCACACTATGTCACACCCTGGGGACACTGAGTCACATTCTGGGGACACTGGGATGGCCTGGGGACACCCTGGGGACACCCTGGGGACACCCAAACCCCCCAGAGATGTCCCCAAGCCCTCAGAGATGTCCCCAAACCCCCTGGAGATGTCCCCAACCCCTCAGAGATGTCCCCAACCCCTCAGAGATGTCCCCAAACCCCAGGACAGCCCCATGGAGGTGTCCCCAAGCCCTCAGAGATGTCCCCAAGCCCCCAGAGATGTCCCCAACCCCCTGGAGATGTCCCCAAACCCCCTGGAGATGTCCCCAAACCCCCTGGAGATGTCCCCAACCCCTCACCTCCTTGTACAAGGAGTAGAGGAAGACGATGGTCTGGATGGTCTTGCCCAGCCCCAGAGATGTCCCCAAACCCCCAGAGATGTCCCCAAACCCCTCAGAGATGTCCCCAACCCCTCAGGAGATGTCCCCAAGCCCCACCTCCTTGTACAAGGAGTAGAGGAAGACGATGGTCTGGATGGTCTTGCCCAGCCCCAGAGATGTCCCCAAACCCCAGGACAGCCCCATGGAGATGTCCCCAAGCCCCCTGGAGATGTCCCCAACCCCTCAGAGATGTCCCCAAACCCCAGAGATGTCCCCAACCCCTCACCTCCTTGTATAAGGAGTAGAGGAAGACGATGGTCTGGATGGTCTTGCCCAGCCCCAGAGATGTCCCCAAACCCCTCAGAGATGTCCCCAAACCCCCAGAGATGTCCCCAAACCCCTCAGAGATGTCCCCAAACCCCAGGACAGCCCCATGGAGATGTCCCCAAACCCTCAGAGATGTCCCCAGGTCCCACCTCCTTGTACAAGGAGTAGAGGAAGACGATGGTCTGGATGGTCTTGCCCAGCCCCAGAGATGTCCCCAAACCCCAGGACAGCCCCATGGAGATGTCCCCAACCCCCCAGAGATGTCCCCAAACCCCCTGGAGATGTCCCCAACCCCCCAGAGATGTCCCCAAACCCCCTGGAGATGTCCCCAACCCCTCACCTCCTTGTATAACGAGTAGAGGAAGACGATGGTCTGGATGGTCTTGCCCAGCCCCAGAGATGTCCCCAACCCCTCAGAGATGTCCCCAAATCCCAGGACAGCCCCATGGAGATGTCCCCAAGCCCTCAGAGATGTCCCCAAGCCCCCAGAGATGTCCCCAAACCCCAGGACAGCCCCATGGAGGTGTCCCCAAGCCCCCAGAGATGTCCCCAAACCCCCTGGAGATGTCCCCAAGCCCCACCTCCTTGTATAACGAGTAGAGGAAGACGATGGTCTGGATGGTCTTGCCCAGCCCCAGAGATGTCCCCAACCCCTCAGAGATGTCCCCAAACCCCTCAGAGATGTCCCCAAACCCCAGGACAGCCCCATGGAGGTGTCCCCAAGCCCCCAGAGATGTCCCCAAGCCCCACCTCCTTGTACAGGGAGTAGAGGAAGACGATGGTCTGGATGGTCTTGCCCAGCCCCAGAGATGTCCCCAAACCCCAGGACAGCCCCATGGAGATGTCCCCAAGCCCATGGAGATGTCCCCAAGCCCTCAGAGATGTCCCCAACCCCTCAGAGATGTCCCCAAACCCCAGGACAGCCCCATGGAGATGTCCCCAAGCCCTCAGAGATGTCCCCAACCCCTCAGAGATGTCCCCAAACCCCCCAGAGACGTCCCCAAACCCCTCAGAGATGTCCCCAAGCCCCCAGAGATGTCCCCAAACCCCCCAGAGATGTCCCCAAACCCCCCAGAGATGTCCCCAACCCCTCAGAGATGTCCCCAAACCCCAGGACAGTCCCATGGAGGTGTCCCCAACCCCTCAGAGATGTCCCCAAACCCCTCAGAGATGTCCCCAAACCCCTCAGAGATGTCCCCAAGCCCCCAGAGATGTCCCCAAGCCCTCAGAGATGTCCCCAAGCCCCACCTCCTTGTACAGGGAGTAGAGGAAGACGATGGTCTGGATGGTCTTGCCCAGCCCCATCTCGTCGGCCAGGATGGTGTCGGTGCTCTGGGCCCACGAGAAGCGCAGCCAGTTCAGCCCCTCCAGCTGGTACAGGTGCAGCGTGCCCCCCGTGGCCGTGATGAACCTCGGCTGCGTCTCGTACTTCACCGTGGGCTAATAAATTAATCATTAATAATTAATAAATGATAATTAATTAAGAATTAATAGCATATTTATTAATTAATAACTGTTTAATAGACATTAATAATGGTCTAATAGCCCCCCGTGGCCGTGATGAACCTCGGTTGGGTCTCGTACTTCACCGTGGGCTAATAAATTAATCATTAATAATTAATTATTAATGATTAATTGAAAATTAATAACATATTTATTAATTAATAACTGTTTAATAGACATTAATAATGGTCTAATAGCCCCCCGTGGCCGTGATGAAGCGTGGCTGGATCTCGTACTTCACCGTGGGCTAATAAATTAATAATTAGTAATTAATAATTAATGATTAATTAAAAATTAATAATATATTTATTAATTAATGGACTCTAATAATGATTAATAATGGTCTAATAGCCCCCCGTGGCCGTGATGAACCTCGGCTGGGTCTCGTACTTCACCGTGGGCTAATAAATTAATCATTAATCATTAATAATAGATAATTAATTAAGAATTAATAGCATATTTATTAATTAATAACTGTTTAATAGACATTAATAATGGTCTAATAGCCCCCCGTGGCCGTGATGAACCTTGGCTGGGTCTCGTACTTCACCGTGGGCTAATAAATTAATCATTAATCATTAATAATTGATAATTAATTAAGAATTAATAGCATATTTATTAATTAGTAACTGTTTAATAGACATTAATAATGGTCTAATAGCCCCCCGTGGCCGTGATGAACCTCGGCTGCGTCTCGTACTTCACCGTGGGCTAATAAATTAATAATTAGTAATTAATAATTGATAATTAATTAAGAATTAATAGCGTATTTATTAATTAATAACCGTTTAATAGACATTAATAATGGTCTAATAGCCCCCCGTGGCCGTGATGAACCTCGGCTGCGTCTCGTACTTCACCGTGGGCTAATAAATTAATCATTAATAATTAATAATTGATAATTAATTGAAAATTAATAACATATTTATTAATTAATGGGCTTTAATAGCCATTAATAATGGCTTAATAGCCCCCCCGTGGCTGTGATAAACCTCAGTTCGGTCTCGTACTTCACCGTGGGCTAATAAATTAATCATTAATTAATAATTATTAATGATTAATTAAAAATTCATAGCGTACCTTTTAATTAATAGGCTTTAATAGCCATTAATTAAAGCCTAATAGGGGTCTAATAGCCCCCCATGGCCGTGATGAAGCGCGGCTGAGTCTTGTACTTCACCATGGGCCGCAGAATTGGTGATCAATAATTAGCAATTAGCAATTAATAATTAGTAATTAGAAATTAATAATTAATAATCAGTAATTAATAGTTAATTATCAGCTCACGTCGTTGGTGGGGGAGTCCGGGGGCCCCTCCCCCGGCGTCTCCTTCTTCTTCTTCTTGTAACGACGCGGCTGCGCCGGGTCCTCGCCCATGAACACCTCCCTGGGGACATCGGGGACATTGAGGGGACATCAGGGGACAATGGGGACATTGGGGACATTGGGGACATTGAGGGGACATTGAGGGGACATCAGGGGGACATTGGGGACATTGGGAACATTGGGGATGTTGGGGACACTGGGGGGACATTGGGGACATTGGGGACATTGGGGACATTGAGGGGACACTGGGGACATTGGGGACATCAGGGGACATTGGGGACATCAGGGGGGACAGCGGGGACATGTCCTCTGTGTCCCCAAATGTCCCCAAAATGTCCCCAATGTCCTCAGTGTCCCCAAATGTCCTCAGTGTCCCCAATGTCCCCCAATGTCCTCAACATCCCCAATGTCCCCAAATGTCCCCAATGTCCCCCAATGTCCTCAATGTCCTCTGTGTCCCCAAGGTCCCAAAAGTCCCCAAATGTCCCCGATATCCCCAATGTCCCAAATCCCCCCAGTGTCCCCAGTGTCGCCAGTGTCCCCCAGTGTCCCCAATGTCCCCCAATGTCCCCAATCCCCCCAATGTCCCCAGTGTCCCCAATGTCCCCGATGTCCCCAATCCCCTGGATGTCCCCAATGTCCCCGATCCCCTGGATGTCCCCAGTGTCCCCCAGTGTCCCCCAGTGTCCCCAGTGTCCCCAGTGTCCCCCAGTGTCCCCAATGTCCCCAATGTCCCCAATGTCCCCAGTGTCCCCCAGTGTCCCCAGTGTCCCCAGTGTCCCCAATGTCCCCAATGTCCCCAATGTCCCCAGTGTCCCCCAGTGTCCCCAGTGTCCCCAATGTCCCCAATGTCCCCAATGTCCCCAGTGTCCCCCAGTGTCCCCCAGTGTCCCCAGTGTCCCCAATGTCCCCAATGTCCCCAGTGTCCCCAATCCCCCCAATGTCCCCAATGTCCCCGATCCCCTGGATGTCCCCAGTGTCCCCAGTGTCCCCAATGTCCCCAGTGTCCCCAGGTGTCCCCAGTGTCCCCCAGTGTCCCCCAATGTCCCCAGTGTCCCCAGTGTCCCCAGACCGGTGTTTCCAGTAGGCCAGCTTGTGCAGGTCGTAGTCGGGGATGGGCATCTCGTCCTCCAGGCCACCCCCAGTGTCCCCAGTGTCCCCAATGTCCCCAATGTCCCCGATCCCCTGGGTGTCCCCCAGTGTCCCCAGTGTCCCCCAGTGTCCCCCAGTGTCCCCAGTGTCCCCAGTGTCCCCAGACCGGTGTTTCCAGTAGGCCAGCTTGTGCAGGTCGTAGTCGGGGATGGGCATCTCGTCCTCCTCCCAGGTGGCCTGGTCGTAGGGCAGGTCCCTCCACTTGACCAGGTAATGGTACTGCCCCTTGCGGTCCACGCTGTGAGGGGACAGAGTGTCACCGAGGGGACATCGGGGACATTGGGGACATTGGGGACATTGGGGGGATTGGGGACATTGGGGACATTGGGGGGATTGGGGACATTGGGGACATTGGGGACATTGGGGACATTGGGGGGATTGGGGGGGTTGGGGACATTGGGGACATTGGGGACATTGGGGACATTGGGGGGATTGGGGACATTGGGGACATTGGGGACATTGGGGACATTGGGGCCATTGGGGACATTGGGGGATGTGGGGACATGGGGGGACATTGGGGGGACATTGGGGGATAATGGTAATGGTACTGCCCCTTGCGGTCCATGCTGTGAGGGGACAGAGTGTCACTGAGGGGACATCGGGGACATCGGGGACATTGGGGACATTGGGGACATTGGGGACATGGGGGACATTGGGGACATTGGGGACATTGGGGACATTGGGGGGATTGGGAGGATTGGGGACATTGGGGGATGTGGGGACATTGGGGACATTGGGGATGTTGGGGGCATTGGGGTCATTGGGGACATTGGGGGGATTGGGGACATTGGGGACATTGGGGACATTGGGGACATTTGGGGACATTGGGGGGATTGGGGACATTGGGGGGATTGGGGACATTTTGGGGACATTGGGGACATTGGGGACAGTGGGGACATTGGGGACATTGGGGACATTGGGGACATTGGGGACATTGGGGGGATTGGGGACATTGGGGACATTGGGGGGATTGGGGACATTGGGGGGATTGGGGACATTGGGGGACATTGGGGACATTGGGGGGATTGGGGACATTGAGGGGATTGGGGACATTGGGGGACATTGGGGGGACATTGGGGGGATTGGGGACATTGGGGGACATTGGGGGGACATTGGGGGGATTGGGGACATTTTGGGGACATTGGGGGACGTGGGGACAGTGGGAACCCCAGGGACATGGGGGGTCCCCAGGAATTTGGGGTGTCCCCAGGGGGGTCCCCAGGGATTTGGGGAGGGGTCCCTGAGGATTTGGGGGTGTCCCCAGGAATTTGGGGTGTCTCCAGGGATTTGGGGGGTCCGGGGGGGTCCCCAGGGATTTGGGGAGGGGTCCCTGAGGATTTGGGGTGTCCCCAGGGATTCAGGGATGTCCCCATGAGGATTTGGGGGTGTCCCCAGGAATTTGGGGTGGTACCCAGGGATTTGGGGGGGTGTCCCCAGGGATTTGGGGGGTCCGGGGTGGTCCCCATGGATTTGGGGAGGGGTCCCTGAGGATTTGGGGGTGGCCCCAGGACTTTGGGGTGGTACCCAGGGATTTGGGGAGGGGTCCCTGAGGGTTTGGGGGGTCCGGGGGTGTCCCCAGGGATTTGGGGGTGTCCCCAGGAACTCAGGGATGTCCCAGGGATTTGGGGAGGGGTCCCTGAGGATTTGGGGTGTCCCCAGGACTTTGGGGTGGTACCCAGGAATTTGGGGAGGGGTCCCTGAGGATTTGGGGGGTCCGGGGGTGTCCCCAGGGATTTGGGGAGGGGTCCCTGAGGATTTGGGGGGTCCGGGGTGGTCCCCAGGGATTTGGGGAGGGGTCCCTGAGGATTTGGGGAGGGGTCCCTGAGGATTTTGGGGTGTCCCCATGGATTTGGGGGGGTCCCTGAGGATTTGGGGAGGGGTCCCTGAGGATTTTGGGGGTGTCCCCATGGATTTGGGAGGGGTCCCTGAGGATCTGGGGAGGGGTCCCTGAGGATTTGGGGGTGTCCCCAGGAATTTGGGGTGGTACCCAGGGATTTTGGGGGTGTCCCCATGGATTTGGGGGGGTGTCCCCATGGATTTGGGGAGGGGTCCCTGAGGATTTGGGGGGTCCGGGGTGGTCCCCATGGATTTGGGGAGGGGTCCCTGAGGATTTTGGGTGTCCCCAGGACCTGGGGGTGTCCCCATGGATTTGGGGAGGGGTCCCTGAGGATTTTGGGGTGTCCCCAGGACCTGGGGGTGTCCCCATGGATTTGGGGAGGGGTCCCTGAGGATTTTAGGGTGTCCCCAGGGATTTGGGGTGCCCCCACCTGTGGTTGATGATGCGGTGCACCGTCATCCACTCGGGTTTGATGCCGTAGCGGTAGAAGCGCTCCTCCATCCCCCCAAAAAGGGGGTCCCCCCCTGCCCCCCGCTTCTCGCTCTTGGGGTCGTCGTCCCCGGAGCCGTAATCCAGGGGAGGGGGCTCGTCCATGTCGTTCTTCCGCTGGTAGTTCCGGTACATCACCAGGTGGAAGATCTCCAGCTGCACCCCAAAACACAGGAGACACCCCAAAAGTTAGAGGGGACACCCCAAAAGTTAGAGGGGGAACCCCAGAGTTAAAAGGGAGCGACCCAAAGTTACAAGGAATCACCCCAAAATTAAAGAGAGCATCCCAAAGTTACATGAAATCACCCCAAAGTTAAAGGGAATCACCCCCAAAGTTAAATGGGGAACCCCAAAATTAAAGGGGGAACCCCAAAGTTAGAGGGGAGCACCCCAAAGTTAAAGGGGGAACCCCCAGAGTTAAAGGGAGAATCCCAAAGTTACAAGAAATCACCCCAAAATTAAAGAGAGCATCCCAAAGTTAAAGGAAATCACTCTAAAATTAAAGGGAATCGTCCCAAAATTAGAAAGGGGCACCCCAAAGTTAGAGGGGACACCCCAAAATTAGAGAGGGCACCCCAAAGTTAGAGGGGACACCCCAAAGTTAAAGGGGGAACCCCAGAGTTAAAGGGGGAACCCCAGAGTTAAAGAGGAGAGTCCCAAAATCAGAAGGAATTACCCCAAAAATCAGAAGGAATTACCCCAAAGTTAAAGGAAATCACCCCAAAATTAAAGGGGGAACCCCAAAGTTAGAGGGGGGCACCCCAAAGTTAAAGGGGGAACCCCAGAGTTAAAAGGAGAATCCCAAAGTTACAAGAAATCACCCCAAAGTTAAAGGGGAGAGTCCCAAAATCAGAGGAAATTACCCCAAAGTTAAAGGAAATCACCTTAAATTAAAGGGAATCGTCCCAAAATTAAAGGGAATCACCCCAAAATTAGAGAGGGGCACCCCAAAGTTAAAGGGGACACCCCAAAGTTAAAGGGGGAACCCCAGAGTTAAAAGGGAGCGACCCAAAGTTACAAGAAATCACCCCAAAATTAAAAAGAGCATCCCAAAGTTACATGAAATCACCCCAAAGTTAAAGGGAATCACCCCCAAAGTTAAAGGGAATCACCCCAAAATTAAAGGGGGAACCCCAAAGTTAGAGGGGAGCACCCCAAAGTTAAAGGGGGAACCCCAAAATTAAAGAGAGCATCCCAAAGTTACATGAAATCACCCCAAAGTTAAAGGGGAGAGTCCCAAAATCAGAAGGAATTACCCCAAAATCAGAAAGAATTAACCCAAAATTAAAGGAAATCACCCTGAAATTAGAGGGGGACACCCCAAAATTAAAGGGGGCACCCCAAAGTTAAAGGGGACACCCCAAAGTTACAAGGAATCACCCCAAAATTAAAGAGAGCATCCCAAAGTTAAAGGAAATCACCCTAAAATTAAAGGGAATCACCCCAAAATTAAAGGGAATCACCCCAAAATTAAAGGGGAGCACCTCAAAGTTGAGCCCCCCCAGATTTTGGGGTGTTCCCCCCAGATTTTTTGGGATCCTTCAGGATTTTGGGGTTAATTTGGGGTTATTTTTGGGACATTTTTGGGTCATTTTTGGGGTAATTTTGGGTTACTTTTGTGATTATTTTGAGGTAATTCTAGGTTTTTTTGGGGGTAATTTTGGGGTTATTTTTGGGTAATTTTTGGTTTTATTTTGGGGTAATTTGGGGTCATTCTGGGGTTATTTTGGGGTTATTTTTGGGGTTATTTTGGGGTACTTTTGGGGTTATTTTGGGATTATTTTGGGGTTATTTTTGTGATTATTCTGGGGTTGATTTTGGGGTTAATTTTGAGTTTTTTGGGGGTTATTTTGGGGTTATTTTTGGGGTTAATTTTGGGTGGTTTTTTTGGGTAATTTGGGGTTATTTTTGAGGTTAATTTGGGTTATTTTTTGGTTAATTTGGGGTTATTTTTGGGATTAATTTTGGGTTTTTTGGGGGTCATTTTGGGGTTATTTTGGGGTCATTTTGGGGTTATTTTGGGGGTTAATTTGGGTTATTTTTTGGGGGTAATTTGGGGTTATTTTGGGGTTAATTTTGTGGGGTTTTCGTGTAATTTTGAGGTAATTTTGGGGTTATTTTTGGGGTAATTTGAGGATAATTTGGGGTTATTCTGGGGTAATTTTGGGGTTATATTTGGGGTTTTTTTTGGGTAATTTTGGGATTATTTTGGGGTTTTTTTTGGATTATTCTGGGATAATTTGGGATTATTTTGGGGTTTTTTTGGGATTATTCTGGGATAATTTGGGGTTATTTTGGGGTTATTTTTGTGATTATTCTGGGGTTGATTTTGGGGTTATTTTTGAGTTTTTTGGGGGTTATTTCTGGGGTAATTTGGGGTTATTTTGGGGTTATTTTTGGGATTATTTTGGAGTAATTTTGGGGTTATTTTGGGTTATTTTGAGGTTAATTTTGGGTGGTTTTTTAAGGTAATTTGGATTATTTTTTGGTTATTTTTGGGATTATTTTGGGGTTTTTGGGGGGTAATTTTTGGGTAATTTTGTGATCATTTTGGGGTTGATTTTGGGTTTAATTTGTGTGTTTTTGGGGCCGTACCTGCAGCTCTTTGATCCAGGAGCAGTGCCAGTAGGACAGCCCCACCCACTTGACGAAGAACTCTCGCTCCGATCGTCCCTGCAGGGCCTGGGGGGGCCCCTCCTGGGCTTGGGGGGTCCCCGGGGGGGCCACGGGGGCGGGGGGCTCCCCCCAACGCCAGTAGAGGATCTTCTGCACCCTCCCCTTCAGCACCGGGCACTGCGGGGACAGCAGGGGACATTTGGGGACATTGGGGACATTGGGGACATTGGGGGGATTGGGGACATTGGGGACATTTGGGGACATTTGGGGGACATTGGGGACATTGGGGACATTGGGGACATTGGGGACATTGGGGGGATTGGGGGGATTGGGGACATTGGGGACATTGGGGGACATTGGGGACATTGGGGGGATTGGGGACATTGGGGGGACATTGGGGACATTGGGGGGATTGGGGACATTGGGGGGACATTGGGGACATTGGGGACATTGGGGGCATTGGGGACATTGGGGGGATTGGGGACATTGGGGACATTGGGGACATTGGGGACATTGGGGGACATTGGGGACATTTGGGGACATTGGGGACATTGGGGACATTGGGGACATTTGGGGACATTGGGGACATTTGGGGACATTGGGGACATTGGGGACATTGGGGGGATTGGGGACATTGGGGACATTTGGGGACATTTGGGGGACATTGGGGACATTGGGGACATTGGGGGGATTGGGGGGATTGGGGACATTGGGGACATTGGGGGGATTGGGGACATTGGGGGGATTGGGGACATTGGGGACATTGGGGGGATTGGGGACATTGGGGGGATTGGGGACATTGGGGACATTGGGGACATTGGGGACATTGGGGACATTTGGGGGATTGGGGACATTGGGGGGATTGGGGACATTGGGGACATTGAGGACATTGGGGACATTGGGGACATTGGGGGACATTTGGGGACATTGGGGACATTGGGGACATTGGGGACATTGGGGACATTGGGGGATTGGGGACATTGGGGGGATTGGGGACATTTGGGACATTGGGGGACATTGGGGGGATTGGGGACATTGGGGACATTGAGGACATTGGGGGAAATTGGGGGGATTGGGGACAATGGGGACATTGGGGACATTGGGGGGATTTGGGAACAAGTGTCCCCATGTCCCCAGGGTGTCCCCAGGGTGTCCCCATGTCCCCAGGGTGTCCCCAGGGTGTCCCAAATGTCCCCAGGGTGTCCCCAAGGTCCCCAGGGTGTCCCCAATGTCCCCAGGGTGTCCCAAATGTCCCCAAGGTGTCCCCAGGTGGACCTCGGGCAGGGGCGGGTTGAGGCAGTGGATGTGGTAGGAGGACACGCAGTGTCCCCATGTCCCCAGGGTGTCCCCAGGGTGTCCCCATGTCCCCAGGGTGTCCCCAAGGTGTCCCAAATGTCCCCAGGGTGTCCCCAGGGTGTCCCCAAGGTGTCCCCAATGTCCCCAGGGTGTCCCCAATGTCCCCACGCACCGTGCAGCGGGGACAGAGCCACTCCCCGTTGGGGACCTCGGGCAGGGGCGGGTTGAGGCAGTGGATGTGGTAGGAGGACACGCAGTGTCCCCATGTGCCCAGGGTGTCCCCATGTCCCCAGGGTGTCCCCAGGATGTCCCCAGGGTGTCCCCAGGGTGTCCCCATGTCCCCAGGGTGTCCCAAATGTCTCCAAGGTGTCCCCAGGGTGTCCCCAATGTCCCCAAGGTGTCCCCAGGTGGACCTCGGGCAGGGGCGGGTTGAGGCAGTGGATGTGGTAGGAGGACACGCAGTGTCCCCAATGTCCCCAGGGTGTCCCCAGGGTGTCCCCAATGTCCCCAGGGTGTCCCCAGGGTGTCCCCACGCACCGTGCAGCGGGGACAGAGCCACTCCCCGTTGGGGACCTCGGGCAGGGGCGGGTTGAGGCAGTGGATGTGGTAGGAGGACACACAGTGTCCCCAATGTCCCCAGGGTGTCCCCAGGGTGTCCCCAGGGTGTCCCCAGGGTGTCCCCAGGGTGTCCCCACGCACCGTGCAGCGGGGACAGAGCCACTCCCCGTTGGGGACCTCGGGCAGGGGCGGGTTGAGGCAGTGGATGTGGTAGGAGGACACGCAGGCGTCGCAGCACAGCAGTTCCCCGCCGTCCTTGCACACCCGGCAGTATTCCATGTGGTCGTCTTCCTCCTCCTTCTCACCCTCCTCCTCCTCCTCTTCCTCCTCCTCCTCCTCCTCCTTGGCCTCCCACTGAACGCCTTCCTTCTCCTGGGGAGGGAGAGAGGGGTCACAAGGAGATGGGACAACCCAAAAGTGATCCTGGGGGCGCAAAGTGACCCAAAAGTGACCCAAAAGTGACCCAAAAGTGATCCTGGGGACCACAAAGTGACCCAAAAGTGACCCAAAAGTGACCCAGAAATGATCCTGGGGACACAAAGTGACCCAAAAGTGACCCAAAAGTGACCCAAAAGTGACCCAAAAATGACCCAAAAGTGACCCAAAAATGATCTTGGGGACCACAAAGTGACTCAAAAGTGACCCAAAAGTGACCCAAAAATGATCCTGGGACACAAAGTGACCCAAAAGTGACCCAAGTGACCCAAAAATGACCCAAAAATGACCCAAAAGTGACCCAAAAATATCCTGGGGACACAAAGTGACCCAAAAATGACCCAAAAGTGATCTTGGGGACCACAAAGTGACCCAAAAGTGACCCAAAAGTGACCCAAAAGTGACCCAAAAATGATCCTGGGACACAAAGTGACCCAAAAGTGACCCAAAAGTGACCCAAAAGTGATCCTGGGGACACAAAGTGACCCAAAAGTGACCTAAAAATGAACCAAAAATGACCCAAAACTGGCCCAGAAACGACCAAAACTGGCCCAAAACTGACCCAAAACTGACCCAAAGATGACCCTGGGACACCCAAAACTGACCCTGGGGAGCCCAAATGGACCCAAAACTGACCCAAAACTGACCCAAAACTGACCCAAAAATGACCCTGGGGACACAAAGTGACCCAAAACTGACCCTGGAGATCCCAAAACTGACCCAAAAATGACCCAAAACTGACCCTGGGGACACAAAGTGACCCAAAACTGACCCTGGAGATCCCAAAACTGACCCAAAACTGACCCAAAAATGACCCAAAACTGACCCAAAAGTGACCCTGGGGACACCCAAAGTGCCAGGAAATGGACCCAAGGGAGTCCTGGGACGTCCCCAGTGCCCCCCAGTGACCCCAATCCCCATCCCAGTGACCCCAAACCCCATCCCAGTGACCCCAAACCCCATCCCAGTGACTCCCAGTGCCCTCCCAGTGCTCCCAGTGCCCCCAAACCCCCAAACTCACGCAGTGGGGGCAGCTCCAGTGGCCCTCAGGGGCGTGGTCCAGTGCCCCCAAACCCCATCCCAGTCACCCCAAACCCCATCCCAGTCGCCCCAAACCCCATCCCAGTGACTCCCAGTGACTCCCAGTCCTCCCAGTACCCCCAAACCCCTGACTCACGCAGTGGGGGCAGCTCCAGCGCCCCTCAGGTGCCCGGTCCAGCTCGGGGTCCAGGCACACCAGTGACCCCAAACCCCATCCCAGTGACTCCCAGTGACTCCCAGTGCCTTCCCAGTGCTCCCAGTACCCCCAAACCCCTGACTCACGCAGTGGGGGCAGCTCCAGCGGCCCTCAGGTGCCCGGTCCAGCTCGGGGTCCAGGCACACCAGTGACCCCAGTGACCCCAAACCCCATCCCAGTGACTCCCAGTGCCCTCCCAGTGCTCCCAGTGCCCCCAAACCCCAAACTCACGCAGTGGGGGCAGCTCCAGCGGCCCTCAGGGGCCCGGTCCAGCTCGGGGTCCAGGCACACCAGTGCCCCCAGTGACCCCAAACCCCATCCCAGTGACCCCAAACCCCATCCCAGTGACTCCCAGTGACTCCCAGTGTCCTCCCAGTGCTCCCAGTATCCCCAAACCCCCGACTCACGCAGTGGGGGCAGCTCCAGCGCCCCTCAGGGGCCTGGTCCAGCTCGGGGTCCAGGCACACCAGTGACCCCAGTGCCCCCCAGTGACCCCAATCCCCATCCCAGTGCCCTCCCAGTGTCCCCCAGTGACTCCCAGTGCTCCCAGTATCCCCAAACCCCCAAACTCACGCAGTGGGGGCAGCTCCAGCGCCCCTCAGGTGCCCGGTCCAGCTCGGGGTCCAGGCACACCAGTGACCCCAGTGACCCCAAACCCCATCCCAGTGACCCCAGACCCCATCCCAGTCACCCCAAACCCCATCCCAGTGACCCCAAACCCCATCCCAGTGACCCCAAACCCCATCCCAGTGACTCCCAGTGCCCTCCCAGTGCTCCCAGTGCCCCCAAACCCCAAACTCACACAGTGGGGGCAGCTCCAGCGTCCCTCAGGTGCCCGGTCCAGCTCGGGGTCCAGGCACACCAGTGACCCCAGTGACCCCAAACCCCATCCCAGTGACCCCAAACCCCATCCCAGTGACTCCCAGTGACTCCCAGTGCCCTCCCAGTGCTCCCAGTATCCCCAAACCCCCGACTCACGCAGTGGGGGCAGCTCCAGCGCCCCTCAGGGGCCCGGTCCAGCTCGGGGTCCAGGCACACCAGGTGGTAGGCGCGGGGACAGGTGTCACACAGGATGATCTCCCCGCCCTGCTGGCACACCTCGCAGTAGTCCTGGTGGTCGGTCTCGTAGCCATCACCCTCCTCCTCGGGACCTGGGCCTGGGGACATCGGTGGGGACAGTGGGGACATTTGGGGACATTGGGGACATTGAGGACATTGGGGACATTGGGGACATTGGGGACATTGAGGACATTGGGGACATTGGGGACATTGGGGGGATTGGGGGGATTGGGGACATTGGGGGGACATTGGGGGACATTGGGGACATTGGGGACATTGGGGGGATTAGGGACATTGGGGGGATTGGGGACATTGGGGACATTGGGGGGATTGGGGACATTGGGGACATTGGGGGGATTAGGGACATTGGGGGGATTGGGGACATTGGGGACATTGGGGGGATTGGGGACATTGGGGACATTGGGGGGATTAGGGACATTGGGGACATTGGGGACATTGGGGACATTGGGGGGATTGGGGACATTGGGGACATTGGGGGGATTAGGGACATTGGGGGGATTGGGGACATTGGGGACATTGGGGGGATTGGGGACATTGGGGACATTGGGGACATTGGGGACATTGGGGACATTGGGGGGATTGGGGACATTGGGGACATTTGGGGACATTGGGGGGATTGGGGGGATTGGGGACATTGGGGGGATTGGGGACATTTGGGGACATTTGGGGACATTGGGGACATTGGGGACATTGGGGACATTGAGGGGATTGGGGACATTGGGGGGATTGGGGACATTGGGGACACTGGGGTCACCAGGGGGTCACCAGGGGGACATGGGGACATTGGGGACAATGGGGACATTGGGGGACACTGGGGATGGGGACAGGACTGGGGACACCAGTGACAGGGCTGGGGACACCAGGGACAGATTGGGGACACTTGGGGACACTCAGGGGACACTCAGGGGACACTTGGGGACACTCAGGGGACACTCAGGGGACACTTGGGGACACTCAGGGGACACTCAGGGACACTTGGGGACACCTGGGGACACTTGGGGACACTTGGGGACACTCAGGGGACACTCAGGGACACTTGGGGACACCTGGGGACACTTGGGGACACTTGGGGACACTCAGGGGACACTCAGGGGACACTTGGGGACACTCAGGGGGGTCTCACCGTGCGCCGGCGCCGCGCTGGGGGCTGCAGGGAGGGGACAGGGGGACGTCACCATCGCCCCAGGGGACACTCAGGGACACTTGGGGACACTTGGGGACACTTGGGGACACTTGGGGACACTCAGGGGACACTTGGGGACACCTGGGGACACTCAGGGGACACTCAGGGACACTTGGGGACACTCAGGGACACTTGGGGACACTTGGGGACACCTGGGGACACTTGGGGACACTTGGGGACACTCAGGGGACACTTGGGGACACCTGGGGACACTCAGGGGACACTTGGGGACACTTGGGGACACTCAGGGGACACTTGGGGACACTCACCCTTCTTCTTCTTGCGCCCGGGGCGGCCCCGTTTGAGCTTCTTGAGGCGCGTGGTGGGGTCGGGGCGGGGGGCGGCCCCCAAAACCCCCCCGGGGCTCTCGGCCTCCGACTCCTCCTCAGCCTCGCCGGCGTCCTCGCTCTGCACGGGGACATCGGGGACATTGGGGACATTGGGGACATTGGGGGGATTGGGGACATCGGGGACATTGGGGACATTGGGGACATTGGGGGGATTGGGGACATCGGGGACATTGGGGACATTGGGGACATTGGGGACATTGGGGGGATATTGGGGGGGACATTGGGGACATTTGGGGGACATTGAGGGGGACATTGGGGGGGTTGGGGGGATTGGGGACATTGGGGATGTTGGGGACATTGAGGGGACATTGGGGACATTTGGGGACATTGGGGACATTGGGGACATTGGGGACATTGGGGACATTGGGAACATTGGGGGGATTGGGGACATTGGGGACATTGGGGACATTGGGGACATTGGGGACATTGGGGGACATTGGGGACATGGGGGGGGATTGGGGACATTGGGGGGACATTGAGGGGGACATTGGGGACAGGAGGTGACCACCAGGGGACATCAAGGACAAGTGTCCCACACCATGTGCCCGTCCTCAGTATCCCTGTCCCCCAATGTCCCAAATGTCCCCAAATGTCCCCAAATGTCCCCAGTGTCCCCAAATGTCCCCAATGTCCCCAATCCCCCCAATGTCCCCAAATGTCCCCAATGTCCCCAAATGTCCCCAATGTCCCCAATGTCCCCAATCCCCCCAATGTCCCCAATGTCCCCAATGTCCCCAACCCCCCCAATCCCCCCAATCCCCCCCAATGTCCCCAATGTCCCCAATGTCCCCAACCCCCCCCAATCCCCCCAATGTCCCCCAATGTCCCCAATGTCCCCAGATGTCCCCAAATGTCCCCAGATGTCCCCAGATGTCCCCAGCACTCACCGAGCTGCTTTTCTTGCGTTTTCCCCCCAGCACCCCCCAGTTTGATCTTGAGCGGCGCCATCTTCCTGCCCTTCATCTTCCTCTTCAGCTCGGGGCACCCGCGGGCTCTTGCTGCGCTTCTTGTGCCCGGGACCTGCGGGAAAAGGGCTCAGTGACCCCAAAATCCACCCTGGGACCCCCAAAATCCACCTCAGGGACCCCAAAAACCCCCAAAGTGACCCCAAAATCCACCCCTGGGACCCCTCCTCAGCTCAGGCACCCACGGGCTCTCACTGCGCTTCTTGTGCCCGGGGCAAGGGGTCAGTGACCCCCAAATCCCCCCAGTGACCCCCAAACCCCCCCAGTGACCCCCCAAACTCCCCCATCCATCCCCAAACCCCCCCAGTGGACCCCCAAACCCCCAAACTGACCCCAAAACCCCCCCAGCCACCCCCAAACCCCCCCAGTGACCCCCCAAACCCCCCAACCACCCCCCAACCACCCCCAAAGCCCCCCAGTGACCCCAAAATCCCCCCAGCAACCCCCCCAAACCCCCCCAGTGACCCCCCAAACCCCCCCAAAAAGCCACCCCAGGACCCCCCCAACCCCCCCAACCACCCCCCAAACCCCCCCAAAAAGCCACCCCAGGACCCCCCCAACCCCCCCACCAAACCCCCCCAAAAAGCCCCCCAGGACCCCCCAAGCCCCCCAAACCCCCCCAAAAGAACACCCCAGGACCCCCCAAGCCCCCCAAACACCCCCAAAAGAACACCCCAGGACCCCCCAACCCCCCCCAAACCCCCCCAGTGACCTTTTAAACCCCTCCAAACCCCCCCCAGTGACTCCCAAAACCCCCCCAAACCCCCCCAAAAAGACATCCCTGGACCCCCCAACCCCCCCAAAAAGCCCCCCCAGGACCCCCCAAGCCCCCAAACCCCCCCGAAAAGACATCCCTGGACCCCCCCAACCCCCCAAACCACCCCCAAACCCCCCCAAAAAGCCCCCCCAGGACCCCCCCAAGCCCCCCAAAACCCCCCCAAAAAGCCCCCCCCAGGACCCCCCCAAGCCCCACCTTTCCCCTCCTTGGTCTTGGCCTTGCGCAGGGGAGGGGGGCGGCGCCTCGGGGGCCACGGCGGCCACGGCTGCCGACACCTGCTCGGCCACGGCGGCCGCTGCGGCCGCTGCCGCCGCAGCCACGGCGGCCGCCGAGCCCTTGAAGGGGTTGTTGGCGCTGAACTCCCTCCACTTGGCCCCCAGGATGGTCATCATCTTGGACATGGGGATTTTGGGGTTCTTCTTGGCGATCAGGGGCCTGGGGAGAGCCAGGAAATGGGGCTGGGGGTCATTTGGGGGGTCCTGGGATCATCCTGGGGTCATTTGGGACCATCCTGGGGTCACTTGGGACCATCCTGGGGTCACTCAGGGGTCCTGGGGTCACTTGGGATCATCCTGGGGTCACTTGGGGGTCCTGGGATCATCCTGGGGTCACTTGGGGGTCCTGGGGTCACTCAGGATGGGTCTGGGGTCACTTGGGATCATCCTGGGGTCACTTGGGGGTCCTGAGGTCACTCAGGGGTCCTGGGGTCACTCTGGGATCATCCTGGGGTCACTTGGGGGTCCTGGGATCATCCTGGGGTCATTTGGGGGTCCTGGGGTCACTCAGGGTTCCTGGGGTCACTCTGGATCATCCTGGGGTCACTTGGGGGTCCTGGGGTCACTCAGGATGGGTCTGGGGTCACTTGGGACCATCCTGGGGTCATTTGGGACCATCCTGGGGTCACTGGGGGTCCTGGGACCATCCTGGGGTCATTTGGGATCATCCTGGGGTCACTCAGGGTTCCTGGGGTCACTCTGGGATCATCCTGGGGTCACTTGGGGGGTCCTGGGATCATCCTGGGGTCACTTGGGACCATCCTGGGGTCATTTGGGACCATCCTGGGGTCACTCAGGGGTCATTTGGGACCATCCTGGGGTCACTCAGAGTTCCTGGGGTCACTCAGGATCATCCTGGGGTCATTTGGGATCATCCTGGGGGCATTTGGGGGTCCTGGGATGGGTCTGGGGTCATTTGGGGGTCCTGGGGTCACTCAGGATGGGTCTGGGGTCACTTGGGACCATCCTGGGGTCATTTGGGACCATCCTGGGGTCACTCAGGGGTCATTTGGGACCATCCTGGGGTCACTCAGAGTTCCTGGGGGTCACTCAGGATCATCCTGGGGTCACTCAGAGTTCCTGGGATGGGTCTGGGGTCCCTTGGGACCATCCTGGGGTCACTCAGGGTTCCTGGAGTCACTCAGGATCATCCTGGGGTCACTCAGGGTTCCTGGAGTCACTCAGGATCATCCTGGGGTCACTCAGGATGGATCTGGGGTCATTTGGGACCATCCTGGGGTCACTCAGGGTTCCTGGGATGGGTCTGGGGTCATTTGGGATCATCCTGGGGTCACTCAGGGGTCCTGGGGTCACTCTGGGATCATCCTGGGGTCACTTGGGGGTTCTGGGATGGGTCTGGGGTCACTCTCAGGGTTCCTGGGGGTCATTTGGGATCATCCTGGGGTCACTTGGGGGTCCTGGGGTCACTCAGGATGGGTCTGGGGTCATTTGGGACCATCCTGGGGTCACTCTGGGATCATCCTGGGGTCACTTGGGGGTCCTGGGATGGGTCTGGGGTCACTCAGGACCATCCTGGGGTCACTCTGGGATCATCCTGGGGGTCACTTGGGGGGTCCTGGGATCATCCTGGGGTCATTTGGGATCATCCTGGGGTCACTCAGGGTTCCTGGGATGGGTCTGGGGTCACTCAGGACCATCCTGGGGTCACTCAGGACCCTCCAAGCATTTCTCTGTGTGTCCCCCCCCCCACCCAGGACCCCCCAAACACCCCCAGGACCCCCCAGGACCCCCCCAAACACCCCCAGGACCCCCCCAAGGACCCCCCAAACACCCTCAGGGACCCCCCAAAACCCCCCCAGGACCCCCCAGGGACCCCAGCCCCACCTCATGAACTGGCTGAAGGCTTTGTAGTTGGTGAGGGTGTGATAATCCTCCTCGGTGAAGACGTGATCCACGTCCTCCAGGACCCCCCAAACACCCTCAGGGACCCCCAGGGACCCCCCAAACACCCTCAGGGACCCCCCAAAACCCCCCCAGGACCCCCCAGGGACCCCAGCCCCACCTCATGAACTGGCTGAAGGCTTTGTAGTTGGTGAGGGTGTGATAATCCTCCTCGGTGAAGACGTGATCCACGTCCTCCAGCCCCCAGGCCCCCAGGAGCTGCGCCGAGGATTTCTGCTCCACTGCCTGTGAGGGGACATTGGGGGGATTGGGGACATTGGGGACATTGGGGGGATTGGGGACATTGGGGGACATTGGGGACATTGGGGACATTGAGGGGATTGAGGACATTGGGGACATTTGGGGACATTGGGGACATTGAGGGGACATTGGGGACATTGGGGACATTGGGGACAATGGGGACATTGGGGACATTGGGGACATTGGGGACATTGGGGACAATGGGGACATTGGGGACATTGGGGACATTGGGGACATTGGGGACATTGGGGACAATGGGGACATTGGGGACATTGGGGACATTGGGGACAATGGGGACATTGGGGACATTGGGGGGATTGGGGACATTGGGGACATTGGGGGGATTGGGGACAGTGGGGACATTGGGGACATTGGGGGGGATTGGGACATTGGGGGACATTGGGGACATTTGGGGACATTGGGGACATTGGGGGACATTGGGGACATTGGGGACATTGGGGACATTGGGGACATTGGGGGGATTGGGGACAGTGGGGACATTGGGGACATTGGGGGGGATTGGGACATTGGGGGACATTGGGGACATTTGGGGACATTGGGGACATTGGGGGACATTGGGGACATTGGGGGACATTGGGGGACATTGGGGACATTGGGGACATTGGGGACATTGGGGGGATTTGGGGACATTGAGGGGATTGGGGACATTGGGGACATTGGGGACATTGGGGACATTGGGGACATTGAGGGGATTGGGGACATTGGGGACATTTGGGGACATTGGGGACATTGGGGACATGACCTTTCTGACCCCCCAAAATCTCCTCACTGCCCCCCAAAATCTCCTCACCTTGACCTTTCTGACCCCCAAAATCCTCACTTCGACCTTTCTGACCCCCCAAAATCTCCTCACTGTCCCCCCAAAATCTCCTCACCTTGACCTTTCTGACCCCCCAAAATCCTCACCTTCACTTTCTGTCCCCCCAAAATCTCCTCACTGCCCCCCCAAATCTCCTCACCTTGACCTCCTGCACCCCAAACTCTCCTCACCTTGACCTTCTGACCCCCAAAATCTCCTCACCTTGACCTTTCTGACCCCCAAAATCTCCTCACTCCCCCCAAATCTCCTCACCTTCACCTCCTGCACCCCAAAATCCTCACCTTGACCTTTCTGACCCCCAAAATCTCCTCACCTTCACTTTCTGTCCCCCCAAAATCCTCACCTTGACCTTCTGACCCCCAAAATCCTCACCTTGACCTTTCTGACCCCCAAAATCCTCACTTTGACCTTTCTGACCCCCAAATCTCCTCACTGCCCCCCAAATCTCCTCACCTTGACCTTTCTGACCCCCAAAATCCTCACCTTCACTTTCTGTCCCCCCAAAATCTCCTCACTGCCCCCCCAAATCTCCTCACCTTGACCTCCTGCACCCCAAACTCTCCTCACCTTGACCTTTCTGACCCCCAAAATCTCCTCACTGTCCCCCAAATCTCCTCACCTTCACCTCCTGCACCCCAAAAATCCTCACCTTGACCTTTCTGACCCCCAAAATCTCCTCACTGTCCCCCCAAAATCTCCTCACCTTCACCTTTCTGACCCCCCAAAATCCTCACCTTGACCTTTCTGATCCCCAAAATCTCCTCACCTTGACCTTTCTGACCCCCAAAATCTCCTCGCTGACCCCCAAAATCCTCACCTTGACCTTTCTGACCCCCCAAAATCCTCACCTTGACCTTTCTGACCCCCAAAATCCTCACCTTCACCTTCTGCCCCCCCCCAAATCTCCTCACTGACCCCCAAAATTCTCACCTTGACCTTTCTGACCCCCCCAAATCTCCTCACTTTGGACCTTTCTGACCCCCCAAATCTCCTCACCTTGACCTTTCTGACCCCCCAAATCTCCTCACTGCCCCCAAAATCTCCTCACCTTGACCTTTCTGACCCCCAAATCTCCTCACTTTGACCTTCTGACCCCCAAAATCCTCACCTTCACCTTCTGCCCCCCCAAATCTCCTCACCTTCACCTTCTGCCCCCCCCAAATCTCCTCACTGACCCCCCAAAATCCTCACCTTCACCTTTCTGTCCCCCCCAAAATCTCCTCACCTTGACCTTTCTGTCCCCCCAAAATCCTCACTTTGACCTTTCTGCCCCCCCAAATCTCCTCACCTTCACCTTCTGACCCCCCAAATCTCCTCACCTTCACCTTCTGCCCCCCCAAATCTCCTCACTGACCCCCCAAAATCCTCACTTTGACCTTTCTGACCCCCCAAATCTCCTCACTGCCCCCCCAAATCTCCTCACCTTGACCTTCTGACCCCCCAAAATCCTCACCTGGACCTTTCTGACCCCCCAAATCTCCTCACTGACCCCCAAAATCCTCACCTTCACCTTCTGCCCCCCCCAAATCTCCTCACCTTCACCTTCTGCCCCCCCAAATCTCCTCACCTTCACCTTCTGCCCCCCCAAATCTCCTCACCTTCACCTTCTGCCCCCCCGTCCTCGTCGGTTTTTTTCCTCCTCTTGGTTTTCTTCTCCTTCTTCTCTCGGTGCTTCCGCCGCCGCTTCCGCCCGGGTCCGCCCCGAGTCGGAGCCGCCGCTCTCCGACTTCTCCCGGTACTCCTCGCGGGGGTACTCGTCCCTCTCTGACTCCAGCTCATCCTCGCTCACCTGGGGAGCCCCAAAAACACCCAAAATCACCCCCAAAATCACACCAGAAACACCCCAAAAACACCCCAAAAACACCCCAAAAACTACCCCCAAAACCATGCCCCAAAATCACCCCAAAAACACCCCAAAAACACCCAAAAACACCCCAAAACACCCCAAAATCACCCCCAAAACACCCTAAAAACACCCCAAAAACACCCTGAAAACACTCCAAGAACACCCCAAAAACACCCCAAGAACACCCCAGAAACACCTCAAAAACTGCCTCAAAATCACCCCAAAAACATCCAAAACACCCCAAAAACACCCCAAAAACATCTCAAAAACTACCCCAAAATCACCCCAAAACACCCTAAAACACCCCAAAAACACCCCAAAACACCCCAAAAACACCCCCAAAAAAATCCAAAACCACCTCAAAACCACCCCAAAACACCCAAAACACCCCAAAACACCCCCAAACCTACCCTAAAACACCCCAAAAACAACTCAAAAAACACCCCCAAAAAATCCATAACTACCCCAAAATCACCCAAAAACACCCCAAAATCACCCCAAAAACACCCCCAAAAACACCCTGAAAACACCCAAAAGCAACCCAAAACATCCCAAAAACACCCCAAAACACCCCAAAACTACCCAAAAACACCCTGAAAACACTCCAAAAACACCCCAAAACCACCCCAAACCTACCCTAAAACACCCCAAAAACAACTCAAAAACACCCCCCAAAAAATCCAAAACTACCCCAAAATCACCCAGAACCACCCCCAAAATCACCCCCAAAACACCCCGAAAACACCCCAAAATCACCCCAAAAACATCCAAAACACCCCAAAAGCAACCCAAAACACCCCAAAAGCACCCCAAAAACACCCTGAAAACACTCCAAAAACACCCTGAAAACACCCAAAAGCACCCAAAAACACCCCAAAAACACCCCAAAAAACACCCCCAAAACCACCTCAAAATCACCCCAACACCCCAAACACCCCAAAAACATCCAAAAACATCCTGAAAACACTCCAAAAACAACTCAAAAACACCCAAAAACACCCCAAAAACACCCCCAAGAACACCCCAAAAAGACCCCCAAAAAATCCCAAAACACCCAAAACACCCCCAAAACACCCAAAACACCCCAAAACTACCCTAAAACACCCCAAAAACAACTCAAAAACAGCCCCAAAAAATCCAAAACTACCCCAAAATCACCCAAAACCACCCCAAAACACCCAAAACACCCCAAAACACCCCAAAACACCCCAAAAACACCCCCAAAAAATCCAAAACTACCCCAAAATCACCCCAAAAACACCCAAAACACCCAAAACACCCCAAAATCACCCAAACCACCCCAAAAGTGACACCGGCCCCTCACCAGTTTTTTCCGTTTCCGGGGTTTTCCGGGTTTGTTTTCCTTCTGTTTCCGGGGTCCCCTTTTCTTCTTCTTCACCCCCAGGGACCCCTCGAGACCCCGCAGCAGCTCCTCGTCACCGTCTGTGGGGACACCGTGACGTCACCAGGGGACGCGGTGATGTCACCAGGGGACACGGTGATGTCATCAGGGGACACCGTGATGTCACCACGGGACACCGTGATGTCACCAGGGGACGCGGTGATGTCACCAGGGGACGCGGGTGATGTCATCAGGGGACACCGTGATGTCACCACGGGACACCGTGATGTCACCAGGGGACGCGGTGATGTCACCAGGGGACACCGTGATGTCACCAGGGGACACGGTGATGTCACCCGGGGACGCGGTGATGTCACCAGGGGACACCGTGATGTCATCAGGGGACACCGTGAGGTCACCAGGGGACATGGTGATGTCAGCAGGGGACATGGTGATGTCACCACGGGACACCGTGATGTCACCAGGGGACGCGGTGATGTCATCAGGGGACACCGTGATGTCACCAGGGGACACGGTGATGTCACCAGGGGACACCGTGAGGTCACCAGGGGACACGGTGATGTCATCAGGGGACGCGGTGATGTCACCAGGGAACGCGGTGACGTCACCAGGGGACACAGTGATGTCACCAGGGGACACCGTGAGGTCACCAGGGGACGCGGTGATGTCACCAGGGGACACCGGGACATCAGCCATGGGGACACGGTGACATCAGCCAGGGGGACACGGTGACGTCAGCCAGGGGGACACGGTGACATCAGCCAGGGGGACACAGTGACATCAGCCAGGGGGACACGGTGACATCAGCCGTGGGGACACCATGGGGACACGGTGACATCAGCCAGGGGGGACACCATGGGGACACGGTGACGTCAGCCATGGGGACATGGTGACGTCACCAGGGAACACGGTGACATCAGCCGTGGGGACACGGTGACATCAGCCATGGGGACACGGTGACATCAGCCATGGGACACGGTGACATCAGCCATGGGGACACGGTGACATCAGCCATGGGGACATGGTGACGTCACCAGGGAACACGGTGACATCAGCCGTGGGGACACGGTGACATCAGCCATGGGACACGGTGACATCAGCCATGGGGACACGGTGACATCAGCCGTGGGGACACCATGGGGACACGGTGACATCAGCTGTGGGGACACGGTGACATCAGCCAGGGGGACACCATGGGGACACGGTGACGTCAGCCAGGGGGACACCATGGGGGACACGGTGACATCAGCCGTGGGGACACGGTGACATCAGCCATGGGGACACAGTGACATCAGCCATGGGGACACGGTGACATCAGCCATGGGGACGCAGTGACATCAGCCATGGGGACACGGTGACGTCAGCCAGGGGACACCATGGGGACACGGTGACATCAGCCATGGGGACACGGTGATGTCAGCCATGGGGACACAGTGACATCAGCCATGGGGACACGGTGACGTCAGCCAGGGGGACGCAGTGACATCAGCCATGGGGACACGGTGACGTCAGCCATGGGGACACAGTGACATCAGCCAGGGGGACACGGTGACATCAGCTGTGGGGACACGGTGACGTCAGCCATGGGGACACCATGGGGACACGGTGACATCAGCCATGGGGACACGGTGACGTCAGCCATGGGGACACGGTGACATCAGCCAGGGGACACCATGGGGACACGGTGACATCAGCCGTGGGGACACGGTGACATCAGCCAGGGGGACACGGTGACATCAGCCATGGGGACACGGTGACATCAGCCAGGGGGACACCATGGGGACACGGTGACATCAGCCATGGGGACACCATGGGGACACGGTGACATCAGCCATGGGGACACGGTGACATCAGCCGTGGGGACACGGTGACATCAGCCAGGGGGACACGGTGACATCAGCCATGGGGACACGGTGACGTCAGCCATGGGGACACGGTGACGTCAGCCATGGGACACCATGGGGGACACGGTGACATCAGCCATGGGGACACGGTGACGTCAGCCAGGGGGACACAGTGACATCAGCCATGGGGACACGGTGACATCAGCCATGGGGACACGGTGACATCAGCCAGGGGGGACACGGTGACATCAGCCATGGGGACACGGTGACGTCAGCCAGGGGGACACCATGGGGACACGGTGACATCAGCCAGGGGGACACAGTGACATCAGCCAGGGGGACACAGTGACATCAGCCATGGGGACACAGTGACATCAGCCAGGGGGACACGGTGACGTCAGCCATGGGGACACGGTGACATCAGCCAGGGGGACACGGTGACGTCAGCCAGGGGGACACAGTGACATCAGCCATGGGGACACGGTGACGTCAGCCAGGGGGACACGGTGACATCAGCCATGGGGACACGGTGACATCAGCCATGGGGACACGGTGACAGTGACAGTGACCAAACACCGGTGACACAGCGGCAGTTCCCGAGTGACAGCAGAGGATTCCCTGACCCCTCACATGGGGACACCGTGACAGTGACCAAGCACTGGTGACAGTGACAGTGACACAGAGCATTCCCCGGCTCTCTGGGGACAGCGGTGTCACCGTGACGGTGACAAAACACCAGCAGAGGATTCCCTGACCCCCCCCACGGTGTCACCGTGACGGTGACGGTGACAAAACACCAGCAGAGGATTTCCTGACCCCCCCCACGGTGACACCATGACGGTGACAGTGACAAAACACCAGCAGAGCACTCCCTGACCCCCCCATGGTGACACCGTGACAGTGACAGTCCCCAAGTGACACCGAGGATTCCCTGACCCCCCCCACGGTGACACCGTGACGGTGACAGTCCCCCAAGTGATGTCACAGGATTCCCTGACCCCCCCCCCATGGTGACAGCAGCGTCACCGTGACAGTGACAGTGACCAAGTGACACCGAGGATCCCCTGACCCCCCCCCCAGCAGTGTCACCGTGCCACAGGTGACACCGAGCACTCCCTGACCCCCCCCATGGTGACACCGTGACAGTGACAGTGACCAAGTGACACCGAGGATCCCCTGACCCCCCCCAGCAGCGTCACCGCGCCGCGGGTGACACCGAGGATCCCCTGACCCCCCCATGGTGGTGACAGCAGTGTCACCGCGCCGCGGGTGACACCAAGGATCCCCTGACCCCCCCCCCAGCAGTGTCACCGCGCCGCGGGTGACACTGAGGATCCCCTGACCCCCCCCCAGCAGTGTCACCGCGCCGCGGGTGACACC